>PVHY01016493.1:0-33616 GCA_004024945.1 Uropsilus gracilis
GACAGATCACAAAAGGGCATAACCTGGCCACCAAACACAATCTCAAGACTGAAAATCTAACATCAAGGGGCACCGGGACCCAACAACGCAGTCCCTCACCCAGAGAAAAGACACTAACATGGGAAAGAGACTAATGGACTCAGCACAGCTAATAACAAAGAGTGGGGTGTGAGAGAATGGAGGGAGCACCGGAGGGAGGTGGGAGGGGGAAAAATATATAACAGAGTGGTTGTAACCCAAAGAACAAAATAAAACTACAATAAAAAAAAAAAGTCAATAGAAGGAAGGAAATGATAATGATAATAGAAATAAATGAAATAGAAATCAAAAAGTTAAAAAAAGTAATGAAAACACACACACACACACACACACACTGGAATACCATTCAGCAATCATAAAAGACAAACCCATGGCTGTTGCATCATGGATGGAGATTGAAATCATAATAATAGAAATAAGTCACTAAAATGTGGGATAGTAAGTAAATTAATAATCAGAGATAAGCCGATAAACTAACCTTGCTTTATACAAAAAGAAAGGAACATACAAATAAATAAACATACAAAATAAACATACAAAAAGAAAGGAAGAAAACTCAAGTAAACAGAGTCAGTAATAAAAGAGAAGACAGCCGACATTTCAAACAATTATAAAAGATTATTATGAACATTTGTATGCCTACAAAAATGGACACATACTTGGAAATATACAAGTATCTGACAATAGAAATAGGAAGTTTGGCTGGGCATGGTGGCGCATGTCTGTAAGCTGCAGCCTAGGAAGCCACAGTGGGGGCCAGGGATCGCGGTTCGAGTCCTGCCGAGGGCACGTGGTGAGACCTAGTTCCAAAAAAATATAGCTGGGAATGGTGGCGCACGCCTGTAATCCAAGCTACCTGGGAAGCTGAGGCTGGGAATTGCTTGAATCTGTGGTACCCCGGGCAACGTGAGCCTGCGGTTCCACAGACAAAAATAGCGAGACCTAGTCTCAAAAGAAAAAAGAAATAGGAAGTTTGTAGCTGAGCGTGGTGGCACAAGCCTGTAGTCTAAACGCTGGGAGACAAGAGGTCTGGGATCGTTTGAGTTCACTGGCTCAAGACTACCCCGGGCAACATAGTGAGACCTGGTCTCGAAAAAGCAGCTGCACATGGTGGCAGGCACCTGTTAGTCCCTGCTATCTGGGAGGATGAGGCTGGATCGGGACTACCCCAGGCAACATAACGAGACCTAGTCTCAAAAAAAAAAAAAAAAAAAAAAAAAAAAAAAGATAGGAAGTTTGAAAAGGCCATTGAAAGCAAGGAAATTGAAACTGTAATCAAATCTCAAAAAAGGGGTCTGCCCGCAGCCACCTCCCTTCAGCGGGTGGCCAGCCTTCGAGTGCTCAGCCACCTCTCTGCTTTTTGTGGTGGGCGGAAAGTGGCCCCCAACCAGGTGGGCGCTGGGACGGGAGGAGCGTGGAGGTGTTTGCAGTCCGAACACCGATAGGGCTTCCGCCTGCCGCCTCATTTCGGAGGTAGCAGCCCGGCCTTCTCCGGCTCAGCCACGGGGCTCAGGGGGGAGGGGGACGGTGCAGGGAGGGACTATAAAGGCGGCGCCTCTCTTTCATTCTTTCATTCTCACCCCAATTAGTCCTCAGAAGGAATGAGAAGAGAATAATCCATTGGACAGACTGAATTGCTGAGGGACCATTGCAAAATATTGGTGAGGGACCATAGCACAAACACAAGCAGAACGCAAGAGGAGGAACTGTGAGAAGACAACTAAAATGGACTGGAGAAATGATCACGGTCATCACCTGTCACAGAGTCACACCTAAGGCCACACAATGAGTGGACGTGCCAAAAGCTAAGGGCTGATATGCAACTCATGAAAGCAAGGTGCCACTTCCCATTCCATGGAAGAGGAAGGTCACAGAGATGGGGCTGCATGCCCGCAAAAAGCTACAATCTGAAGGAAAGGAAATGACCTGCAAAGTCTTTCAGCAGATGCCCTTCACAACGAGTATCTTCTCTAATGAATGGAATTGACTGAAGACCATCAACAATGAGAAAACACCAACAGATTCCAAATGAGAATGAACTGCTACCCAGCACAGAGATAAGACTGAACATCTACCAACAAGGGTTGTTATAGTCTAGGATCACAGTCCCTCAGCAAGAAAAGGACATTGCCACAGAAAATGAAGCCAAAGAACTCAACATAGATCAAAAAACGAGAGGGGCTGGAGTGAATAGAGGGGTCATCAAGAGGGGTTGTGGGGAGGCTCTCCAATACCCATTTACCTATACTGTAAAATCTAAAGTATGAATAAAATCAAAATTATTTTAAAAATCTCAAAAAAAATAAAAGTTCATGAACAAATAGTTTCATAATTGAATTTTACCAAACATTCAAAGATAAACTCAAACCTTCCCTGCTCAAACTCTTCCCAAAAATCTTCAAAGAATGAATACTTCCAAACACATTTTATAAAGCTTACATGACCCAATACCAAAAACAATATAAAAAAAGAAATCTACAGACCAACTTCCCTAATATAGATGCAAAAATCCTCAACAAAATCTTAGCAAACTGGAATCAAAAAATGCATTTAAAAGGATTATGCACCATGAACAAGTGGGATTTATACCAAGGAAACGAGGAAGATTTAACATCTTAAAATCAATCAGCATAATTCACATCAATGAAAAAATAAAAAACAGGACTATATCAACAGAATATGAAAAAGCATTTGATAATATTTAGTGTCCATTTAGGATGAAAACCTTAAAAAAACTAGGGATTAATGGGACATATCTCAACATAATAAAGGTCATATATGATATATCCACAGCTAATATAGTGGAAAACTGAAAGCTGTTCTACTAAGATCTGGAAAAGACAAGGATATTCACTTTCATCTTACTATTTTAATATGGTACTGGAAGTCCTAGCTTGAGCAAATTAGGCAAGTGAAGAAGATGAAAGGATTCAAAGTGGGAAAGAAGTAAAGCTATTATAGATGACATGATATACACATAGAGAACTCTATAAAGACTAAACTAAAAAGCAAACTGAAACAATAAATCAGTCAGTAATGTTGTGGGATACAAAATCAACTCAGAAAAAATAGTTGCCTTCTTATATGTAAACAATGTTCTAGAAGAGGAAGAAATTAAGAAAATAATCCCATTTGTAATTACACTAAAAAGAATTAAACACCTAGGAGTAAACTTAACAAGGAAGGTGAAGCACCTATATACAGAAAACTGTAAGACACTGTTAAGAGAAATAGAAGACAAAAAGAAACAGAAAGACAGTACCTGTTCATAGTATGGAAGTATTAATATTTGCAAAATGGCCATCCTACTCAAAGTAACACACAGATTCAATGCATTCCTATCAAAATTGTAATGCATTCCTATGAAAATTGCAATTTTCATAGATATAGAAGAAACAAAACTGGAATTCATATAGCATCACAAAAGACCACAAATAGTTAATTCTGACAAGACACAAAGACCAAAACAGACACAAACTCAAATAAAATAAATTTTTGTCCATACCTGTATGAACAGTGATAAAAGAAAGAGAAGCCAAGAATATGCACTGGAGCAAGGAAAATCTCTTCAATAAATAGTGTAGCTGACAAAGGACTGATTTCAAAGATACACTAAGAACTCATAAAACTCCGTAAAAACAAATGACCTAATCAAAAGTGGACAAAAAGAATTGAAGATATTAAAAATGCCAGCAGTAATATGAAAAAAACATTCACAATCAGTTACCAGAGAAATGTAAATCAAGACCATAATGAAATACTATATCACATCTGTGAGAATGGCCCAAACCAAAAAGACCAGAAAGAAGTGCTGATGAGGATATTAAGAAAAGGGAATCCTCCTACACCACTGATGGAACTGCAAACTGGTTCAATCTTTATGGAAAGTAGTATTGCGGTGTCTCAAAACATTAAACATGGATTTGCCATTCGACCCAGAAATTCCACTCCTAGGCATCTACCGAAAACACAATTTCAAAAGGAAACTTGTACTCATATGCCTATTGCAGCATTATTTACTATACTAAACTGTGGAAGCAACTTAAGTGCCCCAGAGTAGATGAGTGATCACGAAGATGTCACACACACACACACACACACACACATTGGAATACCACTCAGCAATCAAAAAAGACAAACTCATGCAACATGGATGGAGCTTGAAATGATAATAAGAAAAATAAGTCAGAAGAGGAAAAATAAATACCAGATGGTGTCACTAAAATGTGGAACAGGGGCCGGGCACGGTGGCTCGTGCTTGTAAGCTTCAGCCTATGAAGCGGCCGGGGCTAGGGATCGCGGTTCGAGTCCCGCCTGGGGCCCGTAGTGAGACCTGGTTCCAAAAAAACAGCTGGGCGTGGTGGCGCACGCCTGTAATCCCAGCTACCTGGAAAGCTGAGGCTGGGGATGGCTTGAGTCCGTGGTACCCCGGGCAACGAGAGCCTGCGGTTCCACAGGCAAAAATAGCGACACCTAGTCTCAAAAAATAAATAAATAAATAAATTAAATAAAATGTGGAACAGAAATTAATATCAGAGATAAACCAAAAAACTAACCTTGCTAGCTGACCACAGAACTGAAATACCAAGGGATGGGCAGAAAGAAGGAAAAGACTAAAGAAGCACAGACTGTGGTTTATGGTAGTGGAATATGGGTAAATTGGTGACCGGGGGCGGGGAGGTATACACTATGGTACGCCACTATTATCTCGGTAAAAAATATATATATATTTTTTTTGAGACTAGGTCTCACTATTTTTATCCGTGGAACTGAGGCTTTCGTTGCCCGGGGTACCACAGACTAACACAATCTCCAGCCTCAGCTTCCCAGGTAGCTGGGATTACAGGCGTGTGCCACCACACGCCTGTAATTTTTTGGAACTAAGTATTTTTTGGAACTAAGTCTCGCTACGGGCCCCAAGCAGGACTTGAACCGTGATCCCCAGCCCCGGCCGCTTCATAGGCTGAATTACAGCACGAGCCACCATGCCCAGCAAAAAAAATAATTTTTTAATGATACTGGGAAAACTTGATAATCACATGCAAGAGAATGACATTACATCACTGTCTCATACCATGCACAGAAATCAACTCAAAATGGATAAACCATAAAATACAAAGAAGAAAACATAGGCAAAACACTCCAAAACATGGGCTTCAAAGATATTTTTGACAATTCATCTTCAAAGGCAAGAAAAACAAGAGACAACAGGTCAACAGGTACTATTTCAACCTGGGAAGCATCTGAACAACAAAAGAAACTATCACTAAAAAAGTAAGGATACCCTAACAAATGGGGGGAAAATATTTGCACACCTTATGTCCAAGAAGGGGCTAATATCCAAGATATACAAAAAATTCACACAACTCAATAAGTAGAAAATAATACAAACAAAAAATGGACCAAAAAACTAAACTGGTACTACTCCAAAGAAAGATACATAGATGGGGAACAGGCACATGAAAAAATGCTCATCATCACTTCTCAGGGAACTATACATAGAAAACCACAATGAGGTTTAACACCACGTACCTATGAGAATGGGCAATATCAAAAATACCAGAAATCACAAATGCTGATGAGAATGTGGAGAAAAGGAAATCCTCTTATACTGTTAGAGGTAATGTAGACTGGTCCAATCCCTTTGGAAAAAAGCATGGAAATTTCCCAAAATATTAATAATGGACCTACCATATGACTCAGCAATTTCACTTCCAAGTATCTACTCAAAAAAAAAAAAAACACTTATTCAAAGGGGTATATACACTTCTACACTTCTATGTACGTTCACTACAGCACTATTTACAACAGTCAAGTCATAAAAACAACCCAAGTCCCCACAGATAAATGAGTGAATTAGGAAGATGTGATGTATACACAAATGAAATACTACTCAATTATCAAAAGATAAACTTGTGATTTCTGATGACATGTATGGAACTTAAGGAGATTATGCTAATTGAAGCCAGAAGAAAGACAAGCTCTCCAGGTAAATCTAAAGCACACCAGACTAATTCAGCTTACAAAATGATACCACCAATATACAAATAGGAATGTGTCACACACTACTTGAAATTGATAATGCAGTACTCAAGTTTGTAACCAGTTTACTTTCTTAAATAAAGGAAGATTCTGGGTAAACACTATAATAAAGTCAATTACCTCACATTTCAACATTCTTGAGTGACTTTTTTTTAAGGAGACTTACAGCTAGCATTCCAGAAATTACACATAGCCTACATTTACCTATTGCAGCAATATTATAATGGCAGCAATCTTAAATTTACCCACAAGATGAGTATTAGACTTATATACTATAATAAGGTATTAAAGACAGAATTAAAAGTAGGCAAAGGATCCACAGCTAAAACTGAGAGTCTATATATACTAAAACCTTGTCTATAAAACTAAACATGAGTTAATTCTCATTAGGATTCACCATATTCCATATGACTGGCATTAGTAGAAGAAATTTCTATACCCTATGACAGCAGGTATTGCTCAAAAACACTGTAAAGTAATCCAAATACCTATACCCACAAGGCATAGATTAGAAATAAGATATAGACTGGGAGGAAAAAGAGAGTCTTTGGGAAATTAGGATAATGAAAAGCACCTGTGTGTACAGGGCAATTTAAAAAGTCCCAACAAGATGCATGCTCAGGAAAGATCTGAAAAGTTTTTCAGTTCACCTCAGGCTGACACCTAGGTTAAACACAAATCTGGCTAAAAGTTGAAGGGACCTGACACAAAGTCATTACAGTGCAAAGACTGGGAGGTGAGGTTATTTGTTTAGCTCCTAGTGATCAAGGAAATTCCATCAAAACACAAACTAACAGGTTGAGCATGGTGGTACATGCCTGTAAGCAACAGTCTAGGAAGCCACGGCTGGGGCCAGGGATCCTGGTTCCAGTCCCACCAGGGGCATGTAGCGAGACCTAGTTCCCCAAAAAAAAAAATATATATAGCTGGGTGTGGAGGTGCACGCCTATAATCCCAGCTACCTGGGAAGCTGAGGCTGGGGATTGCTTGAGTCTGTGGTACCCCGGGCAAAATGAGCCTGCAGTTCCACAAGCAAAAATAGCCAGACCTAGTCTCAAAACACACACACACACACACACACACACACACACACACACAAACTAACAGAAACTTCAATACAGTATATAGTAAGGAATATAGTTTCTTTTCCCAAAAAAGTTTAAAAAGCTCAGTGGACAAAAGGACTTTAGTCTTCAGCAATCAAAATCAGCAAATCCTGGAAAAGAGGAAAAATAAGTTTCCAGAGTTACCAGTTTTCAACAACCAAAAAAAAAAAAAAAGTCACAAAACATAGGAAGAAATAAGAAAATATGTCCTACCAAAATAATAAACAGAAAACATCCCTGAGGAAGGCCATCACTAAACTCAGTACTAGCAGCAAGCTTTTTTTCCCTGCTGGTGACAGCAATGGGAAGCACTAGCCAGCCTGCCCCCAATAGCAAACATTAAACCAACTATCTTTAATATGCTCAAGGACTTAAAGGAAAACAAGCACCAAAAAAAAAAAAAAAGAAAAGAAAAGAAAAGAAATAAAATCAGGAGAAAAACAATCATGAATAGATTAAGAGCAACAACAAAACGACAGAAATTATAAAAATGGATCAAACAGAAATTCTGGAAACAAAAGAACAAGGAAAACGAAAAACTCAGGAGAATTCAACAGTGGATCTGAGCAGGCAAAACCAGAATTTGCAAATTTGAAGGTATCACTACAAAAAGTACATAGACCAACAACAAGCAGGAAGAAAGCAGAATGAAGTGAAGAGAGTCTAAGAGACCAATGGGACACCTTCAAGAGAAACAGTAACTGCATTAATACAATTCTAAAAGGAGAAAAAAAAAGGAAGAACAGATGAAGAAATAATGTTAAGCAACATCCCAAATTTTATGAAAGATATCAATACACATGTTCAAAAAGCTAAAAAACAAAAACAAAAACCAAAAATAACCTCAAGCAGGCGAAACTCTGATGCACAGCAAGACACGTCTAATCAAATTGTGAAAGCCAACAACAAAGAATATTTAAAGGAGCAAGAGAAATGAGAATCCCTGTACATCAGAACTATGGTTTCCAGAAATAAATGTGATGACACATTTAAAGTGCTAAGAGAAAATTTTCAACTTAGAGTTCTATACCAAGCAAATACTGTCCTTCAAAAAAATAATGAAAACAACACATTTCCAGATAAACAAAATCATGCTATCCATTACTATTACAGGTGCTGCAAAAGAAGTCTTTCAAGTTAAAATAAATGCACATGAAACTGGTACTTGAAGACATAAAGATGTCCAGAAAAGACAACTATGTGGGCAAATGTGATAATCTGTATTACTGCACTACTGTCTGTAACACGAGCTTTTATTTCCTACATAACTTAAAAGACAAATACATAAAAATAATTATAAACTATGTTATTACAGACAAAATACAATTTGTAACAACGTAAAAGGAGTAGAGAAGCAGCTGTATGGAAGCAGTGTTTTCCCATATTACTGAAGTTGATACCAATTCAAACTAAAGTGTGTGTTATATGCACACAAATGGAAATGAGAAATAAAAATGTTTCAATATATGCGCAAAAAAATCAACTAAACACAAAAGATGGCAGTAACAAAGGAAATTAAACACAAAGTATAAAACCTACGATAACAGACGTGCCTGGATCAAGTGAAAAATTAAGATCTCAGCAAAGAAAGAGGAAGCAAATGGAAGTTTTAGAACTGAAAAATGTAATTATCAAATTAAAAACTGAGTGACTGGAATGAACAAGACAATGGAAAGAACAAAGTAAACAAACAATAAACTGGAAGGATAAGTATTACCATATGGACAACAAAGAAAATAACAAAAACAAGCAGACTCAGAGATCTATGGACATATACTTGTTATCTCGCTTATATTATTAAATATCAAATGCCATTGGTGTCCAAAAGAATGGACAAAGAGTGAAAGGCTGAAAAGGTAATAAGGCTAAAATAGCTTTTAAAATTCCCAAATGCAGGGTGGGCTGGAAAAAGATGGAAAAAATAAAAAAATAACCCCCCCAAATTCATTACAAACTACAAATTCAAGAAGTTGAGTGAACCTTGAATAGAATAAACCTGAAGAAACATGCCAAGAAACATCAACTAAAATTCTGAAAAGTTGTAAATATTTTTAAAAATACAGGAAAAATTTAAACAATGAGGACAAAAAACTGAATAGCAACAAATTTTTCATTAGAAATCAGAGTCCAAAAGGAAGTGGTACTTCCTCAACCACTGAAACAAAAGATTTATCAACAAAAAAGCAATACTTTGTGAAAATAACCTCCAGAAAGAGAATAAGAGAATTTGTTGGCAGGATATCTATCTGTCATAAAAGAATGGCTAATGGTAACTTTCTAAATAGGAAGTAAATGATATAAGAAACTAGAAAATCAGAAAGGCAGAAAAAACACAGCAAAAATGCAAGTAAATACATTAAGCGTTCCTTCAGTAACAAACTATTTAAAAATGCATTTTTTTTTTTTAAGAGAGACTAGGTCTCCCTATGTTGCTGGGGTAGTCTCGATAAGTACTTAGCTAGGATTACAGACAGGTACCACCGCACCTGGCTAAAAATTCACACACTGAAGACATTTATACTACAAAACATGAATCAGAATTAGAAAAACTCACTGAATGAAAGCTCAAGAAAAAAATCAGAAATTCAAGATCACTTAAGTATTGAACACTACATTTGGGGGAATACAGAACACAACAGATAATGCCTTAAGAGACAGAGATGACAGAAGTTTTTCCTTCTATGAAGAGGGAAAATTTAGAGAAAGCAAGGTATATTAAACAGAGGCAAAGAAAATCCAATATACAGCATATGGGAGGGGAGGTCCTTTTGAAAAAAAATCAAAATTAAGCAATAGAATAAATACAGTATCTCCCAAATTTAAATTAAAAAAAAAACTGAAAATTACATATTAAGAGAGCACATCATGTATTTGAGTTATTGATTTAAAATTACCAATAATAAGATATATTTCAATAAAGTTGGTGAATATATGACCTATATGAAAAACTTAGACCCACACCAGACTTTAACAGCAATTCTTCAGGTCAGAAAGAAAAAAGTTTACATATATAAGATACTCAAAAAGGACAATGTGATCCACGGATTTTATAACCTGGAAAACTAACTTGCAATGTAAAGGGCATTGACAAACATTGATTTTGCTCAAGAAGTGCTTTTCCAATAGGAATCTACTGAAGAATAAGATCAGAAAATCAAAATAACTGAAGATACAGCAACATGTTTATTAGCTTTAAATAGTTTTTGTAGGATGTGAATAAATGTGCATTAAAGGGGGAAATAGTACTAAATAGCTGTATGACCTGACAATGTAGATACAAATCAACCACAAAATGGAGGCAGTAAAGGAAATAGAATGCATTTTTTTTATTTTTAAATTTCATTAATCATTATTGGTAGCAGTTTATTATTATCTCTAGAGAGTGTAATATATTTCATATATGATGTTCATATGTGTTCATAGAAAAGTTAATTCCTGTATAGTCTACCATCTGCTAAATACTTGGGAACATGAGTCTTAGTATGGAAGAGAAAAAATTATGTAAATATTCAAGAAAACAAGTTTTTAAAAACCGTAGTTTGTTAATATCACTATTAATTCACATGCTTATTTATATATTTTATTATTTAAATATTATATATTTACCATTGTATTATTCATTATTGTAGCCACTTAATTCTATCCATTGAAAAGACAGAAACAATGAACCAACCCAACAGCAATAACATGTAGATTGCTGTTGTTTTGTAATACGATTTCCCATTGAAAGACACTAGGACATGTTAGAGGAACAGCTAATTCCAGACTTAAGGTAAAGAATAAGTTTGGAATAGTATAGCATTCAAGAGAACAAGAAAACTATCAGAACTATTATGATCGGGTCAAAAAGAATAAGAAGTTAACTTTAAAAGGCTCTTACTAGACAACAGAAGGACAATTTTGCTTCAATTAGTTAAGAAAATGCATCAAATACAGGTTAAAACCCATCAAATATATTCATATGCAAGAGTCCACACTGAAAATAAAAAATAATTTATTGGTCACATGCTCAAGATGACAGAAAACCACCAAATTATTACCTTAAGAACCAGACAAACAAAGGGAAAAAATTAGGTCTTTTTTACATGAACTATACCACTGAGATCCAAAGAGTAGATGAGAAGAACAACTTCTTAAAATATTATTCCAATTAATAAATGAAAACAATGACACAACTACATCTTCATTTATTTCCCCAACTCCCAATTAGTGGGTCTAAGCAGTAAGCATCAAAATTTGTTAAAATCAATGGGCAAAAAAGCATATATTGAAATGACACACTAAGGCCCATAATCTAACCAAAGAAACTGAACTTGAAGTGTGATTAAGTTTCTATATTCAGCCGGGCACGGTGGCTCGTGCCTGTAAGCTTCAGCCTATGAAGCGGCCGGGGCTAGGGATCGCGGTTCAAGTCCCGCCTGGGGCCTGTAGCGAGACCTAGTTCCAAAAAAATAACTGGGTGTGGTGGTACACGCCTGTAATCCCAGCTACCTGGGAAGCTGAGGCTGGGGATTGCTTGAGTCCGTGGTACTCCGGGCAACGAGAGCCTGCGGTTCCACAGGCAAAAATAGCGAGACCTGGTCTCAAAAAAAAAAAAAAAAAAAAGTTTCTATATTCAGCTGCAATCACAGTGGATATAAAAAACTGACATGCACTTTAGGCATGCAACCAAGACTGTGGGAAACTCTACACGTCCAGTGCCCTAAAGTTTTTCAGCATGGTTTTAAGAAAAAATAAGAGATGGAAGTAAAACCTATAGATTAAGAGACTTACGCATACCTAATTTTTTAATGGGTAAAACTAAATTATAATGTCTAGAGATACAAAATTAGATGATGGAAACCAACTTAAGAGTTGGTTTCAAGTTCAACTTGAAAGTGTACACGCTGTTAAAAAATAAGAAAGACAAGGGAATGAGTACTTTTTTAAGTCAAGACAGTGGTTATTTTTGAAAGTTGGAAGAATCATGACTGAAATGGTGCATAGAATAGTTTCTAGAATGGCAGACAAAACTCTTTTTTGGAACTGGACAGTGGTAAAAGATGTTCATCTTATAGCAATTAAGTTACAAATTGTGTTTTGAGTACTTGTCTGTCTTTGTTATGTTTCACAATTAAGATTTTAAAAGGTGAAAGGAAGGAAAAACATCACAAAACAAATGATCTACAACAATAAGTGAATAATCTGCTGCATAGTGAAAAAAAAGCAGGTATAATAAGAAACGCAGAATGGACAAATTTAATGAGGGTCAGTACAAACCAGGTTTTTAAAATCTGGGCACGGTGGTAAGCACCAGCCTATGGAGCATGGCTGGAACTGGGGATCACGGTTCGAGACACACCTGGGGAAACATAGTAAGACCTAGTCCCAAAAAAATAGCTGAGTGTGGTGGCGCACACCTGTAATCCCAGCTACCTGGGAAGCTGAGGGTAGGGATTGCTTGAGTCTGTGGTCCCCGAGCAACATGAGCCTGAAGTTCCACGGGCAAAAATAGTGAGACCTAGTCTCAAAAAAAAAAAAAAAAAAATCTTGATTTAATCATAAAAAACAGCACTGCAAAACAGACATTCTTATTCTCCTTTCAAAGTCAAATCTATTGGCCCATATCAAATAAATGGGCAACAACAAGTGTTGGAGTGGGTGTGGAGAAAAAGGAATATTTTTACACTGCTGGTGGGAATGCAAAATGGTCCAGTCACTATGGAAAACTGTATGGAGGACCCTCAAATTACTTAAAATGGAACAACCATTCAATCCAGCAATCCCACTTCAGGGAATCTACCCAAAGGACACAAAAACACTAATTCAAAAGAATACCTGTACCTGGATGTTTATTGCAGCACTATTTACAATAGCCAGGATATGGAAACAACCCAAATGCCCAAAAACAGACAAGTGGGTCAGAAAGTTGTGGTACATGTAGATAATGGAGTATTACTCATCAATCAAAAAAGACAAATTTGATGCATTTGTGATAACCTGGATGGACCTAGAAGGAATCATGTTAGTAGAAATAAGCCAGAAAGATAAAGAGAAATACTGGATGATCTCACCTATTTGCATATAAAGGGAGAACAAATGAACAAAATGACAAGGAAAATTTAAAACTAACTGCTAGCAGAACGAAAGCATAGAGAGTGGGGAGATAAAATTGGGGGAGGGATGGGCACAAGAGATTAAGATGGTTCACAGGTAATAAGGTAGTAGAACTTCAGGGTAGAAAATGATGTAAAATATATATGTGCAATCAATTTGAAAAATGACATTATACACACAAAAATATTCAAATATTCAAAAAATATTATACAAAAATATTCAAATCTATTAAGCTACTAGCAGAATTTAAAACCAGCCTGACAACAAAATATAATTTTCCATATTACACTTTAATGACATTAATAAACAACTCACAATAATCAATAAGAAAAATAAAAGGAAACAGACTGTAAGAAATGAAAAGGTGGCATATAAATAAAGATATAACAGCAGACAAAAAAAATCCAAATAAACAATATAGAAAAAACCTGATATTTATCATTGCAAGGACATGGAAACAACCCAAATGTCCTATTCACCCAAATGAATGGATGAAAAAGATGTGGTATATTTACACGATGGAATATTACTCATCAATTAAAAATGATAAATTTGACAAATTTATGATAACATGGACATACCTAGAAGAAATCATATTAGTAGAAACAAGTCAGAAGTAGAAAAAAAGACAGAAACCAAATGTATTCATTAATATATGGGACATAGGAAAAACAAGCAACTTTTCCAGGAGGAAAAGTCCAAACAAGCTGATAACCAAACTGAAAAAGTATACAACTGGGGGGGGCGGGGGTCAGGGAGGGAAGATGTTGGGTGATCCCTGGGGAATACAAAGATGTGAAACATATAAATAAACAAACAAACAAATAAATAAAAGATTTGCCCAGTGAGCTTTGTTGGCTGGCGGTGAGAGATAGGAGCTGAGGGGTCCTTTCAAACTGTGCGGACCCCTGGTCTAGGCCGCTGGGGTTGGGGTGAGGGGGCAAGGCTGCATATATAATTCAGAGGAACAGAAGTTATCACAGTCCTGGATACACTCACTACCTGGGTAGAACAAGCACTGTACTGGGAACTACTGAGACAGGAAGGTGAAACCAGAGATTGAGGTGACCAGTCACAGATTTCTACCCGCATCATCTCTGGCACTGGGGAATCAAACCCCGGACCCACAGTAACATGCAACATGAAAGAGGTTCCCTCCTTTACCAATCAGTGGGGGAAGAAAGACACCACGAGTGTCTGTGGTCCCTTGGCAGAACTGCTAACAGGAGAGAGGAGAGGCGCTCAACCAACCACCTGGGGAAGTCTGCCCCAGCAGCGAACGCCTCATGCCATCAGCTGGAGTTGCGCTCCTAAAACCAGCTACCAGAACTGTATGACACAGAACCAGCAACAAGTGACAGAAAGAATCCTGAAGAAGCCACCACACAACTTCCTGACAGCAAGTTCCCAACGTGCTCAGCCTGACTATCAGCCTCAGCTACTCCTGGAGATCCAAGTAGCCTCATCTGTTGCTTTCCAGGAGTGCAAATCTGCACCCAGGAAAAAGGGACATAGCTCTAGAAAAAGAGCAATGAGCCACACATAGACCAACCACTTGCAGCTAGAGGAGTTGGAGTGGCCAGAGTGGGGAAGGGGAGTAGGGGGCCAGAGTGGGTAATAAGGAGTTCAATACAACCATGCAAACATGACCAATATTGTACAATAATACAAAATAAAAAACATTTTTTTAAAAGACTTGACCAATAAATATAGAAAAAAAATCTATAATCTCACTAGTAATCACGGAAAGATCTGAAACATTGAGATGCCATCTATACCTAGCAAGTGAACAAAAAGTAAACTGATTAATACCAACAGTTGGAAGGATAAAGAGAAACATCATAAGCCAAAGTACAAACTGCAGGATCACTGCAGAAAACAAATTGACAATAATATCCAGCAAGAACTACTCTTGCACAGGTATACAAGTACACAAGGAGTTAAACACAGGATATTTATTGCAGCATATTAAGGAAAATGAAAATAACCTAAAGGTCATTATTATAAGGATGAATAAATGTATTGAAAGGAATGCTATGTAGTTTTAAAAATTAGTGAAAGTGCTCTATATGTATTAACAGAGATCAAGATCAGCAAACTTTGGTTGTCAGAGAAAATCACACCCATCACTAATTGACGTCCTCCCAACAAACTAAAATTTTTCACATATATAAGTGGTTGTAAGCAAATCAGAAGACCAATATTTTATGAAATATTTTTGACATGACAAGTATAAAAATTATATGATATTCAAGCTCTGTGTATAAAATTTTCTTGGGGCCGGGCACAGTGACTCATGCCTGTAAGCTTCAGCCTATGAAGCCGCAGGAGCTAGGAATCGCGGTTTGAATTCCACCTGGGGCCAGTAGCAAGACCTAGATCCAAAAAAATAGTTGGGTGTGGTGGCACACGCCTGTAATCCCAGCCACCTGGGAAGCTGAGGCTGGGGAGTGCTTGAATCTGTGGTACCCCAGGCAACGAGAGCCTGCAGTCCCATGGGCAAAAAATAGCGAGATCTAGTCTCAAAAAAAATAAATTAATTAAATAAAATAAAATTTTCTTGGAACATAACCAAACCAAGTTCACTCATTTATTGTCTTACGGGTATTTTGCTACAACAGTAGAGTTGAGTAATTCTGACAGAGACGATACATTAATTTTTAACTGCTATATAGCATTCCTTTAAATAAAAAATGTATTGATTCTTTAAAGAAAAACTTTTTTTTTTTTTTTTTTTGAGACTAGGTCTCACTGTTCTTGCTGGTGGAACCGAGAGCTCTCGTTGCCCGGGGTACCACAGACTCAAGTCATCCCCAGCCTCAGCTTCCCAGGTAGCCGGGATGACAGGCACGCGCCACCATGCCCAGCTAATTTTTTGGAACTAGGTCTCACTACAGGCCCCAGGCGGGACTCGAACCACGATCCCTAGCTCCGGCCACTTCATAGGCTGAAGCTTACAAGCACGAGCCACCGTGCCCGGCCTAAAGAAAAACTTTTGATCATGCCATATAATTGTCAAAAATAATGTCACAGAGAGTAAAATGGCATGTCCTCACCAAGGGGGGGGGAAGGACAATGCAAAAGAAAAGACTAATGGATCAAGCATCAACCAGTAACTTGTAGCATGAGGAGCTGGAGTGACTAGAGTGGGGAAGGAAGAAAGGGGGATTAGGATAAAAGTACAGAGGTACAACATGGAAGGGAGGGCCAAACCCAAGAGCTATAATAATCATACAAATATGAGCAACACTATATGAAAATTAGAAAATAAAAAGAGTAAAATGATCCATTTGAGTAAACAAGATTGACATAAAATTGAAAAACAAATACTGCTATTTCTTGCTTATGAATAAACATCCTTAGTATAAGTTTATTTTTTCTGCTGGTGCAACATTTTAATACATTATTTCCAAGTCAAAGGTTTCTTATTGGCATGAGAGTTAGTGAGACTGAAAGGAAGGGATGATGATAACAGTACTTTGTTTTAATTCTATTTTTAAAAAACAAAAGCAAAACATAATCAGCTACTAAATCCAGAGAGTGAGTATACTGGTGTTTAATGTATTTTCTATTTTAAAAGCTAAAGTGAGAATTTAAATTGCGAGAAATGATTACTAAGGGGGAATTTCTTTTTTTTACTATGTACCAGAATGTACTAGGACCAGAAATGCTATATGCATGTAAGACCTACAGATGATACAGATGTGTAGAATAGTAGGTCATATACTTTTTTTCAAGATACTCAAAGTCTTCATTTAAAAACTACAACACCAGGGAGGGAGGAGGATACCTTTGCTGCTTCACCCTCACTCTGCCTAGCTCACAGGAGGACTAATAGCATAAACTTGCACACAGTGACATAGAATGGATGAGGGACCAGAAAAGAGCCTGCGCGTACACGTGTGTGGGACACAGAACAAAGATCATTCAGAAAGATAGTAGACGCTGGAATGGAGAAACAATTGTGGTAAAGACGTATCAGACCTTCATCTATGGCTTCACCAGAAGCTGATGAATCAAAACCCCATGTGGAACTTGCCACCCAAGGAAAAATGGCTCCCTCCCCAAGACTTGGGAGAGGAGGCCTGCAGAGTTAGGGCATTGGCTCCACAGCAAATCTGCAAACGGATGGAGAGGAGATGACCTGCAAGGTCCATCAGTGGATGCCTGCCCTCATCGAGAAACCTCCTCACTGACAATGGCTGGCGGAAAGGATCTCCAAAGCCAGAGGTCAGAGAAATGAGGTGCAGAGATAGCAGAATGACAAGGAGATCGTACTGGAGCCAGCAACTAGAAGACACCGATAGACCCCAAATGAACATAGACTGGCTGCCCAATACAAAGCTAAGGACTACAAACCATCAAATACAATGTGCCATGGCCCTGGAACACAGTCCCTCATCCAACAAATGGACACAGCCACAGAAAAAGAGACCAAAGGACCAATGAACCCAACATAAAGCAAAAAAGAACAATGAGAGTGGAGATTGAGTGAACACAAAGGGGTGGGGGGTGGAGGAGGGAAGGCATGCCAGTAACCATTTACTTTATTTACTTATGTAAGAATTTAGAAAAAAATTAAAATTAAAAACTACAACACCAAAGTCAGGCGTGGTGGCACACACCTGTAATCCCAGTTATTTGGGAAGTGGAGGCTAAGAATCACTTGAGTTCGTAGGTTCGAGACTACCCCGAGCAACATAGTGAGACCTAGTCTCAAAAAATAGCCAGGTGTGGTGGTGCGTGCCTGTAATCCCAGCTACCTGGGAGGTTGAAGCTAAGGATCACTTGAGTTCGTGGGTTCGGGACTATCCCAGGCAACATAGTGAGATCTAGTCTCTAAAAAATAAAAAATAAATACTACAACACCAGTGTTTGCTTCAGCTGCATATATACTAAAAGCTACACTAAGTAAGGGACAGAAAGGATGTTTGCTTTACTGTGTAGAAAAAGAAAGTCTAGCAGAAAAAACTAAGATTTTGCATAGTCATAAAGCCAATGAAAGTACAGAAATATAAATTATCTTAATTCCAAGTACTTAAATCGAAGCTTATTTCTCTCAAATTGTTAGTTAAAATCTTAAACTTTTAAAAGCAACACTTTGGAGTTAAGGCTATGAGACCTGAACAACTGTTACTTAACCTCTCTAAAGTGCAACTTCCTCATTTGTAAATTGGGTAAAACTAAAGACTTCAGTGACTGTTACAAAATTTTGTGGTAGAACTTTGGACCTGAATTTCATCCAAGTAATTATTCTTACAGCGATGAACAGTAGTAACAATTATTTTATTTTATTTAACAGAAATATGGGCATCTACTAAGTTCCAAAAAGTATATTAGGGATATTCAGAAAATATCAAAGCAGTCAATGTGACCAGAGCTCAGTAAAGCTGAGGAAAACTGGTAGGAAATGAGGTTAGAGAAGGTAAAAAGACAGATTGTGTTAATCTTAAAGGATTGGACTCTGACCTAAATTGTGAGGGAAAGCCACTGCAGGATTTTGAGTAGGGTGGAGGGGGTGACACACTCTAATCTTTCATAGGATGACACTTTGTTGTGTGCAAAGGATGGGGTGAGGGGCGGCAGGATGGTGCAAGCAGTAAGACTAGAACCAAGAAGACAGCAGTTAGGACACTTTTCATAGAAATCTAAATGAAAGATGATAGAGACTAAGTTTAGATAGGGTATTGACTGAACTAGTGAACAAGTCTCTTACAATGGGAATGCAACCACCAGATCAGACAAACTGAATATGGAATATGAGGTCAAGAAAGAATCAAGGATGCAATGCTTAGGTCTAAGTAAATGAGTAGTGCCACTGTTTACATCTAAGTAAATGGTAGTGCCATTCACAATGTGGGAAAGACTAAGGAAAAACCAGACTGAAAAGTGACAATCAAGAGTTGTTTTAGACACGTTATATTTGACAGGTCTATTAGCTATCCACATGAAAATACTACACTGATAAGTGAAAATAGAAGTGTGGAAGAAAGGACAAGATCAGAGATAAATTTGGGAATCATCAGCATATAGATGAAATGTAAAGCAATACAATGAAATGACATCAGAAACAATAGACCTTAGAAGCTAATTAAAAACTGAACCTTCTGAAGTACCAGTGAGATAGGAAGAAAAACCAAGAAAGCATGATCCCATAAAAAATGTTGAAAAGATCAACCATGTAAAGTGCAACAAGTCAACTGAGATGTAGAATGCAAACTGGCTATTGAGTTTGGCCATGTGAAGGTCAATGATGACTGATGTAAATATTTCAGTAGAAAGACTAAGACAAAGTCTGACTATAGAAAGCTCAAGAAAGAATAGGAAAAGAATAAATGAAAGAGAAAATACAGCTAGCTCTTTCCAGTAGTTTCATTACAAAAAGAATTTACTCTCCTATTCATAATTACTCATATCACCTGAATTATCGCAAGAGCCTGGTAAGACTGCTTTGTCTCCTTACACATATTCAATCAACTCTCAAATAGTCAAACAGATTAAAATGAATGTAAGATCACCTGAATCCTCTGCTCAAAATTCTCCACTACTTTCTATCTCATTTAATGTAAAAGCTTACAACTACCTATAAGATCCTTCATAATCTGAAACTCCACAATCCAACCCTTCCTCATCCCACCTTTCCCAGTCTGAGCTCATCTAACTTTCTTACATTCTCTCTTACATTCTTCAGTTCTTTACTCAAATATTCTACTCCAAAAAAATGCCTGGCTATTTTTGCCCATGGAACCGCAGGCTCACATTGCCTGGGATACCACAGACTCAAGCAATCCCCAGCCTCAGCATCCCATGTAGCTGGGATTACAGGTGCTCAGCACCACACCCAGCTATTTTTTTGGAACTAGGTCTCACTACGTGCCCCCAGCGGGACTCGAACCACGATCCCTGGCCCAGGCCGTGGCTTCCTAGGCTGCCACCTACAGGCATGCGCCACCATGCCCAGCCCTATCATTTCCTATTCTTTTGCTCTGCTTTATTTTCTTCATGAGAATTGCCATCTATACATACTACATATTTTGTTTAGTTATTACCTTATCCCTTCTACAAGAATAGACATCTTATAAAAAGGGAGGGTAGAGAAGGATGCCGTCTGTCATTTTCATTGCTATGAAGTCAACAACAAAAAATTTTTGAATCAAAGAATGAATAAATGAAGTGGGATGTAGGGTTAGTGAAGTTTAAGGTTGAAAATACTAAAGCATCTTTATGTTAATAAGAATCATCCAACAGAAAAGAAAAATGATTCAGGAGTACATACAGGTATAAAACTCTCAACTAAAAACTGAAAATAAATAAAACTCTCAGATGTAGGAGCTGGCATTAGGAACAAATTATCCATAGCAATAAGAGAAAAGGCAAAGAATGTAGATACTGATCAGGAAGATTGATTGACTCGTAGTGGGAGCTTTTTGGAAGTTCTCTTCTGATTATCATTTTTTCTTCCCCTTGGTGAAACAGGAAGGACATCAATTGAGAGCAAACAGAACAAAAAGCGTGCTGGAGGCTTAAGGAGAAAGAAAAAGTAAACTAACGTGTAAGAGTGAATAGACTAGGGAAACCTCATAGGGTTGGCTGTCAGTGCTGACAGACTCCATAAGGTTCATGACCACAAATTTAGATGTCAGCATGGTTGCATTTTTCTCTAGCCACATTTAGTTGCTTAGATACAGGGACAAAAAAGGCAGAGAGTTGGTTCAACCATGACTGGAGTTCTGTTGAGCAGGTAGAACAGTTCTGTTGAGCAGATAGAAGAGAAAGAGGCAAGGTAACTGAACATTTACAGAAATATTACCCATAAAACGTTAAGTTGAATACAGAGGAAAACAGACATGAAGTGATTGACAATAGATGAGTTTAAAAAAATAAATAAATAATGGGCCAGAGGTTCCAAAGAACTTGAAAAAAATTTTTGAGAAGAAATTCTAAAAATAAGGCGTGATGAAGAAATAGATGATATGTAGGTTATCAGGATATGGTGAGCTCAAAACTAAGATTTAGAGTCCGTGGGTTCAGGACTACCCTGAGCAACATAGTGAGACCCAGTCTCAAAAAAAAAAAAAAAAGTGCCACAACCAAGGAGTCAGGAGAGCAGCTCCACAAACCCAATGAAAAGAGGTTTTTCAGACATGATCGGACTAGTTGCCCACTATAAAACCACCCCTGGAAATCTAAGCAGCCAAAAAAAAGGACGTTGCATCAGAAAAAAGAGAACAATGGGGCCAAACATCAATCAATAACTTGCAGGGAAGGGGAGGTGGGAGTCAACAGAGTGGGGCAGGGGTATGGATGGGGGAAAAGGATGGGTCATAACTATAATAAGACCAAGTTGTATACAGAAAATAAAATTTATTAAATAAATTAAATAAATAAAAAGTAATAATTACCAAAGCACCACAGGAATCTCACCAAGGAAGTACAAAACTAACATACTAACTATAATATTCAACTGCCTCTGATAGTTCTAATCACAGGTCACCAAGCATGAAAGGAAGTGTAAAGTTTTTAAGGTAAGAGACATATAGTAGAACAAAGATGGGAAAATTCTATAAACACGTGTGTCCTACCTTAGAACACTGTTCAAACTATTTCAACCATTCCAGGCTCTCTGCTTCCAGTACCTTTGTTGAAATCAAATCTCCCAAAGCTAACATAACAGGTTTTTAGAAACTAGTCCTTCCTTACTCATATCATTTCTTGATAAGAGGGTGGGAAGACTAATAAACTTTCTGTATTATAATCTCAGAAGAATACCCATGTCTCAGTTACCATGTCAACATTCTATCCTCCACAAAACCAGCAGAGTAATCCAGCTAATCCCAAGTAAAACCATCTTAATATCTACTTATTACACTTTTGCACAGTACTGAGTACATTACAATGGAGGTTCCTTTAGTCTCATAACTAATTACCAAAGCCTTCTACTTAAAGCTTTAGTAGTATCAAACTGAGTATAGTTCTCTACACATCCAGTGCAATATTCCTTCTGTGCTTTCTTCCCAATACATTTGCCAGTGTATTCACAGTGTATAATAGAGGAAAGCGGAGTCGATGTCCATGAAAATAATTTTGAAAATTCTTCAACAATGCTGAGGCAACAGATGGAATATGGAACTTATCTTCTTCCATGCTCAAAAATGTCACATATCCTGGAAACTTGCACTCTGATGTTTACTGTAGCACTATTTACAATAGTTACGATAGGGAAACAACCTAAATACTCTGGCAAATGGAGCAATAAGATATGATATATATTAACAACAAACTACTACTCAGCAATCAAAAAAATAAAATAAACTCATGTCATTTGCAGCAACATGGATGGAGCTGGAAAAGATGAAGCTAAAGAAAACAAGTTAGAACAAAAAAGAAAAATATCATATGGGTTCACTGACAGGTGGAATACAGGAAAATGAACAAAGAGTCTGGAAAAAGACAAAACCTGCAGGCAAACCATAGATCTGTGGCACACAGCAGGGAAGAGTAAGAGGGAAAGGGGTCAAAACAGGGGCGTGAGGGCCCGGCATGGTGGCATGCTTGTAAGTGGCAACTTAGGAAGCCGCAGTCAGAACCAGGGCAGTCAGAACCAGGGGTAACGGTTTGAGTCCCGCTGGGGGCACGTAGTGAGACCTAGTTCCAAAAAACTAAGTGGGTATTGGTGGCACATGCCCATAATCCCACCTACCCGGGGAAGCTGAGGCTAGGGATTTCTTGAGTCTCCGGTACCCCAGGCAATGTAAACCTGCGGTTTCCACTGGCAAAAATAGCAAGACCTAGTCTCAAAAAAAAAAAAAAAAAAAAACAGGGGCATGAGAGCACAAGGTACTACAGTGATGGTTCACAGGTGTTGTGGTGGTGGAGAATTATGGGAGTACACCTGAGGGGAGAAATCAAATGTACAAAAATAAAAACAATGTAAGAAAAATATTTTAAATTAAAAAAAGTTTTAAATGTCATATATCCTTTATTTGTCTAGCTACTACACTACCATTATTACTCAAATCACTCAACATTTTGAAATATTTAAATCATATTCTACTCACAAAAGTGTAATAAAGACTTAGCATTCATTGTGAGCAAATCCTCTAAAAATGAATTTCCATAGTCAAAATGATAGTATCACTTCTAATCTCAAAAATGAACAATTTAAAAGTAGAAAAAGAAATAATACATAATGAGTACAAAAGGACACAACTGCTAAAATACTGATTCATTCATCCATTTACTCAGTATATATTCATTCAGAATTT
This sequence comes from Uropsilus gracilis, assembly GCA_004024945.1. NCBI lineage: Eukaryota > Metazoa > Chordata > Mammalia > Eulipotyphla > Talpidae > Uropsilus > Uropsilus gracilis. Next base: position 23,549 of record PVHY01016493.1, read on the forward strand.
ACTATATATCTAGGAATGGATAACACAATATGTTATAGAAACAAAGAGAAATAAGAATTAATCTTTACTAAGTACCCTCTACACTATGTGCTTTCAAATCACTAGTTCAACTACTAAACAAAAACCCGTTTTCACTTCACTAGTTCAACTACTAAACAAAAACCCAAGTTTTCACTTTTGAACCACAGAATTTTGAAAAAGTAGAATTTCAAGAGATTCCAATTTTACTCACGCTTTCCTCAATCACAGATCCTCTAAGAATCCTACATGGGAAAACAACTTCACAGAAAAGTTTCTGTGGCATATGAACAATGCTTAGAAGTTGAGTAGAATTTTAATTGGTATAGGAAAAGAAGAGTTTTTCAGATAAATGGCTAAGGTAAGTATAAGAAATTGCCTGGCAACAAGTATATTAACTGAATGTCCATCATGTACCAATTAAAATACTAAATGCTAGAGACACAAAGATGAAGAAAACCTCCTCTAAAGAGTCCTTTTTTTTTTTTTTAAAGAGACTAGGTCTCGTTATGTTGCCCAGGGTTGTCTCAAACCCGCAGACTCAAGTGATCCCCAGCCTCAGCCTCCCGGGTAACTGGGATTACAGGTGTGCACCACCACACCCAAAGAGTACTTATTTCGATGAAAGACTGACAACCACTTAGAGGACTGACTCCTTGAGCAAACACATGTTTAAAGCACCAACAAGTGATTATGCTCTTAATAAATATTCAGTCTCATAACTATTTTCCAAGTACCACATTAGGCTCTATGTACACAGCAGTAAATGAAATAGTCTGGGTCTCAAAGAACTTATAAATGACAAAAAAGACAATTTCAGCACTCAAATAAGCAGGATCACAAATGGAAAAGGAGAAATTACAACAGATACAGCAGAAGTCCAAAGAATAATCAGATTACTATGAACATCTATATGCAAACAAATACAACAACCTGGACAAGATGGACAAATTCTTAGAAAGATATAGCCATCCAAAACTGAGCAAAGAAGAAATAGAGAACTTAAACAAACCAATCACAAGCAGCAAAATTGAAGCAGTTATCAAAACCAGAGCCCAGGATCAGATGGCTTCACAAATGAATTCTACCAGACATTCAAAGATGAAATAATGCCAGCATTACTAAAACTTTTCCAAAATATTAAGAAGGAAAACTGTCAAACATATTCTATGAAGCAAACATCACACTTATACCAAAACCAAATAAAGACAGCACCAATAAAGTAAACTATAGGCCAATTTCCCTAATGAACACAGATGCAAAAATCTTAAACAAAATCCCAGCAAATCAAAGACATGGAAGCAACCAAAATGTCCAAAAACAGATGACTGGATGAAAAAGATGTGGTATATATACACAATGGAATATTACTCATCAATTAAAAATGATAAATTGGACGATGTTATGATAACATGGATGGACTTAGAAGAATTCATATTAGCAGAAACAAGTCAAAAAGAAAAAAACAGAAACCAAATGGTTTCACTACTATATGGGACATGGGAAAGATAAACAAAAATCCATGAAGAAAAGACAAAACAAGCCAACAGCCAAATTGAAGTACACAACCGGGGTGGGGGGATGGGACAGGGTGGGAATGGTTAGGGGGGTAACCCCAGAGATCACAGAGATGTGAAATTTATATATAAATAAATTATTTTTTAAAATCCTGGCAAATCGAAAAAAATAAATAAATAAATAAAAATAAAATGCTGGCAAATCAAATCTAAGGATGCATAAAAAGCATTATTCATCATGACCAAGTGGGATTTATCCCAGGGACACAGGAAAGGTTCAAGACTGGAAATCACTTAACATAATCTACCACATCAACAAGGAGAAAACCAAAACCACATGATCATATCAAAAGAACAGAGAAAGCATTCAATAAAGTCCAACATCCCTTCATGATAAAAGCCCTTGAAAAACTGGGGATAAAAGAAACATACCTCAACATAATAAAAGCCATCTACGGCAAACCTATAGCAAACATCATCTTAAATGGGGAAAAATTAAAATCTTTACAATTAAGATCTGGAATCAGACAAGGATGCCCACTCTCTCCACTACTTTTTGACATCATATTAGAAGTACTAGCAAGGGCAATAAGGCAAGAGAAAGACATAAAAGGGATACAAGTTGGAAAAGAAGAACTGACGCTATCATTATATGCAGATGATATGATTCTTTATGTAGAAAACCCAAAAAAATCCACAGAAAAACTACTTGAAACAATAAAAATCAGTTCAGTAAGGTAGCTGGTTACAAAATCAACACACAGAAGTCAGAAGCTTTCCTTTACACCAAAAATCAAGCAGAAGAAGAAGAAATTTTTTTAAAATCCATTTACCATCATACTGTAAAAAATAAAATACCTGGGAATAAACCTAAAAGAACAGATGAAAGAACTATATAAAGAAAACTTCAAAACACTGCTGAAAGAGTTAGAAGAAGACATAAGGAAATGGAAAGACATTCCCTGCTCATGGATTGTCAGAATTAACATCATCAAAATTGCCATCCTACCAAATGCAATCTACAGATTCAACACAATCCCTATAAAAATTCCAATGACATTTTTTTAAAGAGAACAAAAATTACTGAAATTCATATGGAATAACAAAAGACCTTGAATATCAAGAAACATCTTGACCAAAAAAAAAAAGAGAGAGAGAGAGAGAGAGAGAAAATGGAGGTATTACTATCCCAAACTTCAAACTATACTACAAAGCAATAGTAATCAAAACAGCATGGTACTGGTACAAGAACAATCTGACCAATGGAACAGAATTGAGTGTCCTGAAATAAAACCAAAGATATATAGTCATCTAATCTTCATCAAAGGAGTAAAAAACTTACAATAGAACTAGGACAGTCTCTGCAATAAATGGTATTGGGAAAACTAAATCAAGGCATGCAAAAAAAATGAACCAAGACACTTCCCTAACACCATGTTCAAAAACCAACTCAAAGTGGATAAAAGACTTGGATGTAAGACCTGAAACCATAAAATACATAGAGGAAAACTTTGACAAAACCTTCCATGAGTTACAATTCAGAAATCCACTTCTTGATACATCCATAGCCAGCAAAAAAATAAAGGAAAACATAAGCAGCTGGGACTGCATCAAACTAAAGAGCTTCTGTACAGCACAAGAGACAACAGGTGAAACAAAAAGAAACCCAACTGAGTGGGAGAAAATTTTTGCCTTCCACAAAAGTGATAAGGGGCTGATAACAAAGATCCATAAGGAACTCATACAACTTAGCAAAAACAAAACAAGAAGCCCAGTCAAAAAAATGGGGAGAGAAACTAAAAAGATGTTTCTCCAAAGAGGAAATACAAATGGCCAACAGGCACATGAAAAACTGCTCAATGTCACTAGCAATCAGAAAAATGCAAATTAAAACCACAATGAGAAGCCACCTCTCATCAGCAAGAATGTCCCATGTCAAAAAACCGAGCAGCAACAGTGCTGGTGGGGATGTGGAGAGAAAGGAACACTCTTACACTGCTGGTGGGAATGTAAACTGGTCCATCCACTATGGGAAGCAGTGTGGAGGATCCTCAAACTAATGAAAATGGAACTACCATTCAACCTAGCAATAGCTCTTCTCAGAATCTACCTAAAGGAGACCTCAGTGTGGGTACAAAGGGACACTTGTACTCGGATGCTTTTGGCAGCACTATTTATAATTGCAAGGACATGGAAGCAACCCAAATGTCCCAAAACAGACAAATGGATGAAACAGATGTGGTATAATTACACAATGGAATAGTACTCATCAATTAAAAATGACAAATTTCATGATTTCCTAATAACATGGAGGTACCCAGAAGAAATCTTATTAGCAGGAACAAATCAGAAAGAAAAAGACAGAATCCAAATGGATTCTGTTTCACTAATTTATGGGACATAGGAAAAACAAAAGGTGAATTAGTGAAAAAATGTTTCACTAATTTATGGGACATAGGAAAAACAAAAGGCCAGGAGGAAAAGTCAAAACAAGCTAAAAAAAAAAAAACTGAAGTAAACAACTTGGGGTGAGGGGGTGGACGGGAGAGGGAGGGAATGATCAGGGAGGGGAGAGCCCTGGGGATTACAAAGATGTGAAATAATTACCTATATAATATCTATTTTTTTAAAGACAATTTCAATAATGTATGCTACAATAGAGAATAAACAAAATCTTGTGAACTAAGAGAAGGGGTATCTAACACTAATTCTTCTAATATAGAAAGTGAGAGAGTAGACCATGAATCCAATGTCTTTAATTTTATTCCATGGGCAATAAGAAGCTAATGAAGGTTCCTGAAGATAGGAAAATGAAAAGATAGATATCTATCACTAGAACTCATGTAGGAAGTGAGTTTCAATCCTGTTTTTTTATAAAATAAAAATAAAAGATTGAGAAACCAAAAGCAGAGTAAAAATGGAGTTAGGGTACAAAAGCTTTCAAATGCTGAGTTAAGGTGATAAAAGTGGGGATAAAGGTTTGCAAGATGTCATGAGGATAGAATCGGCAGAACCTGGGTGAAAGAGGCAAAGTGCTGGGCAAAGTCAAAAACCATGGACACAATATCAAGTTTGATAACAAGAAGAAGGTAGTACACAGGGAGAAGCCCATTTCAAAAGACAAATAATAAATTCAATTTCAATGATATCGTAAGGCACTGACATTTGAGATACAAGTCCTGTGCCCTATTAAGAACTCATTCCTCAATACCAGCAGAGTCTAAAGTATAAGAAGCATTACTCCATGTCAAAAGAAATGGAGAACAAAGTCATCTGTGAGTCATTAATGCTTATAATGAATCAGCTAGATTCTCCTCTTAAATGAATGGAATCCATCTAGGCACTTAATACAAAACTGAAACAGTTACCTTTTGAAAAATCAAGTAATTCTAAGATAGTCTGTCAAGGATACTACCAAATTATAAAAATCACATATGTTAAGACCACAAGTACTGAGTTTATGGTGGAAACATAAGCACAGAACATTAAACATTAAGCACAGAAAAATGTACAGCTGGGAAACAATCAGGCCTAGAGACACAAATCACTCTAAAAAGAGGTGACACAATGTCATGAATAAAAAGGACTACAAACTTTTGCTCCACAACTAAGCACTTGCTACAAATAAAGCAAGCCTGCTGAAGAACAGAAAAGAGTTAAGAATAGAAGAGATATCCTCAAGGAACATTTAGGGAATAAGAAGATAAAACAGAAAAGACACAGGACGTAGTCAGAGAAAAAGAGTGGAATGGACATTATGACAATAGAAAAGAAAATGTCAAGAAAGAACACATGGTTACAGAGGTAAACGAGAGGAAGACCAGGGGAAGACAATCATGTCTAGTCATTGAAAGGTCCCTAGGACTGCTACATATCTCTCTTTAACTCTTTCACAATGAAAATATTTCATAAAAAGTCAAGCACTATTCTTTAATTTGAAAAAGGAGGAAGTTTTGGTATCTATTATGATATTCACATGACAGAAAAATAAACAATGAAAATTCTACAAGCAACAGATTAATTTCACAGACATGAATGAATCTAGTCATGAAAGAACAGAAACTGGCCGGGCATGGTGGCACATGCCTGTTAGCGGCAGCCTAGGAAACCACGGCCGGGGCCAGGGATCACGGTTCGAGTCTTGCAGGGGGCATGTAGCGAGACCTAGTTCCAAAAATTATAGCTGGGTATGATGGTATACGCCTGCAACCCCAACTATCTGGGAAGCTGAGGCTGGGGATTGCTTGAGTCTGTGGTACCCCAGGGGCAATGTGAGCCTGCAGTTCCACGGACAAAAATAGCGAGACCTAGTCTCAAAAACAAACAAACAAACAAACAAAAGAGCAGAAATTACACAGTTTCATTTATATTAAGTCCAAGGAAAGGCAAAATTAGCCCATGGTAATTGAGGTGTGGTCTAGTCAGGACTGAGCAGAGAAAAGGTAGGTACCTTTGAAGAAGGGTAATAACTGGGAAAAAGCACAAAGGAACTCTGTAGGGTACTGAAAATGTTCTACATACGTATCAAAGTAACAGTCACAAAAGTGTATTAATTTCTTTAAAATTCATAGGCTGAGTGAAACCTTGATTTGTGCACTGTTAAGTCCCACCTCAATAAAAAGGTAAACAAAATTATTGGTGACCCTGAAGGCATCGGTTTTGGGAAAGTGGAAGTGTAGAAGCCAAACTATAGTATGAGGAAAGTACATATGGTGAGGAAGCTGAGACACTGAATACAAACTCACTTCAAGAAGGTTGCTGGTGAAACAAAGAAGAGATAACAAAGTAGGTTGGAAGGGTTACATAATTCTGAGAAATTTTGTTATTTGTTTTTTATTTGACATATAAAACAAAGAAAAAACAACATATAACAAGTGTCTACAGGAGAGGAGAGAGGGTGAAATCAAGGTAATAAGTAGAGAGATTAGCCTTGAAATGAATAAATGAACATAATTCTGAAATTAAAAAAGGGGAAAATGAAGTAAACTTGAACTCCATAGAGAAGCATGTAGTAAGGTCAACTGGATCGGGTGAACTGAGTCAAGAAAGGATAAAGGCTTTAAGTATATATTAAAGGTTGGGGTGGGGGACAATGCTCAGTGGTCTGAAAACAAGGCCAGAAATAGCTGATGATACAGTCTAGTTCACACTGAGTGGAGAAAAAAGGTGGAAGAACAAAAGGGGGTGAAGGGAATCCCCACTAGCAAATACATCATTGAAGTGATATAATAAAAATTAATATCTAAGGAAAACATTTAAATAACCGAAAAGAGGCAGGAAACTTAACAGAAGTCTTGAAAGATTCAGGGATGAAGTCATTGGGGTCTCCAGTAGAACTGTGCAAAAGGAACAAAGTCAACTGGAGTTTGTAACTAAAGAAAACTGTCCTGCAAATCCAGAAGGATCAAGAACCACATACTCTCCGTTCACTAATCTTCCTACAGCTGTTAGTGGCAGTTTCTCCTCCCTGATCAAAGTGACCTTTATCCCCTACTTTTAAATACACACATAAGTTTGATTAATAAATAATAAAACACATCCTGTATATTTAGAAACTCCATTAATATTTTTACACTGCTTTCTGTTTTCCCATCAAGGTGTTTTCAGGGGTAAACTAGAAGGCAGAGCCTGCATTTATAAATATTTAGTTCGCAGCCCTGAACTTGAGGTTGCATACACTCAAGTGCTTTCTCGTGAAGTAGATCGTTACTGAAAACCTTAACAGTAATTCTGAGCACACTCCTACATGACAACAGTGATAGTCAAATCAGAGAATGTTTAGGAATGAGATCACTTTTTCTAACTGTCAAGACCACCTCTATGAGATAGGGTCACATTTACTATATAATGTTGACTTACCCTAGCTTACACTATTTACACCTCTGGGTAACTCAACACTCCATTTTTTAGCAAGACTACGCTGCAGTTCATTTACTCCCAGTTCACATTCCAGCGCCTCTTCCTCCCATCCAGAATCCTTTAACTACAAACGCCCATAAGTCCATTTTTTTCATCCTTACTCCCTCATTTCCCATTCTAACCCAGGCCATCACTTCCACTTCTCCACCCCTCATTTTTCTGCCTCTTCAGACCTCCCGTTCCTCCCGCCCAACTATTCAGTCCCCACCCCTCAGAAGTCTTAGCCCAAATCCTCCAGGAAAAGATCTCCCCCTCCCCCATAGTTCCCATTAAGGCACTCCTTAACCATCCTTTGCCTTTCGGACCCTGGTCTGCCCCTACCTGCTCCTTGGCCTCGGGGGCCGAGGGCCCGGTCCGCTCCTCCAGTCGCTGCCTCCCGGGCGGCGCTCGCCGGCGCAGGGGCAGAGGCTGGGGCTGGGGCAGCTCTGCTGCCCTCTGCGTCCCATCCTCCCGGCGGGCGGCCGCGGGCGGCTGCGGGCGGTCGCCGCACCGTGTCCGCTTCATATCAGCGGCTGGGCCCCGCGGGCTTTAGCGCCGCGGACGTCCCAGCCCCGCACAGCCCCGGGCCGCAGCACTACCGCGCCAACCACCGCCCGCGGCCATGGTGGCCGCACAGGCACCCGAAGACACCAACCCCAGCCCGCAGATCCGCCGCGCTCCCCGGGGGCTCAAGCCCCGCGGCCTGCTGCTGGCTACTCTTTATGGAGGCGGCAGCATCATCGCTGCCTAGTCTTCTCTCACCCAGCACAAGCTCCGCCGGCCACCGCCGCCGCGGGCTCCACAGACAGCCTCCTGCCCGCCAGCCTCCGGCCCTGCCCCGCCCCTTCCCGCGCGCGCGCGCGCACGAAGACCCAGCCCGCCGCCTCCGTCCGCGCGCGGCCTCCAGCGCACGCGCCGCGAACGGTCGCGCGAGACCCGCCCTTGGCCGAGCGGCGCCGAGCGGGGAAAGGAAAGGGGCGGGGGCTCCCGGCGGGCGGTGTGCGGCTGTGAGCATTCATTGATTCTTTTAATCACCCATTCATGAAATTGTGTACCTGGCCAAGCTAAGGCTGGGGATCCAAAACTGTGAACTGATCAGTATCCTCAGGGAAATAGAAGGAGAGGAACCAGGAGCAGAAAAGACAAAATACACAAGTAATGATTGAACACTATTGCATTCCTTTTTATTGAGCGCCTGCCAGCCTTCCCCTAATCCTTCCTTTACACTTCAGTGGCTAGTTCGCGTTCTTGTGTTACAAATAAGGGAGGAGAGTTGACACGCATCAAGTGACTCAGCAAATCAGTGACCAAACTAAAAGGGACTTATATACTGGCTTTTCTTTCCCTTTTCTGTTATTCCTAATGCTTTCAGAAAATAAGATAGGGTGTAGATAAAAGAGCAAGTGATGAATTCAGGGGACAGGAGAAGACAAAGGGCTCCCAGAACATTCCCATGATTCCCCACTGACAATGAAGTCATCACATTACAACCCAGTCCATCCTGACCACAGCCTGACCAGCTGTGGCTTGGGAAGCCCAGCAGGCCACTTTCACTGACTCATCAGCTCAGCAACGTGGCTGTAGCTCAGCCTTGCCTGGCCTCCTTCGGGCGTTTAGCTGCTGTGCCACATGGTTGTTTTTTTCCTTTTTTTTTTTTTTTTTTTTTTTTTTGAGACTAGGTCTCGCTATTTTTTGCCCATGGAACCACAGGCTCATGTTGCCCGGGGTTCCAGACTCAAGCAATCTCCAGCCTCAGCTTCCCAGGTAGCTGGGATTACAGGCGCGTCCACCACGCCCAGCTATATTTTGGGGACTAGGTCTCGCTTTGTGCCCCCAGCGGGATTTGAATCATGATCCCTGGCCCTGGCCGCGGCTTCCTAGGCTGCTGCTTACAGGCATGCGCCACCATGCCCCGCCTGCTTTTTTCCTCTTTTTACTTGACCAGAGTTCTTCCCCCGAAACCTTTCCCAAAGGCTTCACCTATTTTTCTAGAGCCTTTCCTAGAAGTAATGATAGTTAATATTAGCTAATAACAATAAATAGTAAAATTAACTATAGTAATTTTTAAAATTATACTAATAATAGCTAACATTATAGAATGCCTATTGGATACCAGACACTGCATTCAGTACCCACAAGCAGAAGAAATAACTTGTATCACTTCCAATTTTACTATTGAGGAAACTGCAACTTGAGTTACATAATGAGCTTAATATGCCATAGCTTTAGTGCAGACGCAGAACTCTGATCAAAATCTGTCATATACTAAAGCATAGACACACAACCTCTGCTCTACAGCCCTTCACCAGTCTTCTCCTATACACTGTTTCATTTCCTCACCACCATTCATCCAGGTGCCTCAACCAGAAACTGTAAAATCACCCTAGACTCCTTCCTCAATCTCTTTCCATCCATTGGTACTACCTCAGCTGAAGTCTTCCCTTCTCTCACCTACTTGACTGGGAAAGCTCCCGCTCCCGCTCCCGCTCCCGCTCCCGCTCCCGCTCCCGCTCCCGCTCCCGCTCCCGCTCCCGCTCCCGCTCCCGCTCCCGCTCCCGCTCCCGCTCCCGCTCCCGCTCCCGCTCCCGCTCCCGCTCCCGCTCCCGCTCCCGCTCCCGCTCCCGCTCCCGCTCCC
>PVHY01016494.1:0-33618 GCA_004024945.1 Uropsilus gracilis
CCAATCTGCAAACTCCTTAACTGCCTTTAGCACACATGCGGCTAGCCCAGGCCAGTCAAGGGCTGCAGGCCCCCGGTGGCCTTTGGTCAAGCCCACATGGCTCACATATTTACTCTACAAGATGGCTGATTCCCATCTCTCCTCCACTGAATCTCCCTCTCTCTATCAATCTCCATATTGGAATCAGAATCTTTGTTTGCACACCCTTTATATACCCTTCCAGGAAACCAGTTTCACCTTGACCATTTCACTTCTTTCTTCCCCTGCATCTCCCTGAAGGGAAATTCCAACTAAGGTCATTCTCACATTTTAGCATCTGTCCTTGAAACCTGCAATCTTAAACAGGAGACAATGGGGTGGGGCGGTTTAGCACATCCTATCATTAACAGGATTTAATCTCCATTTATAAGCGGATCCTTACTACTATATCTTGTCTCTCTCATAGCCCTATTATGCATCATTCTTTCAACTTAAATGTAGGAAGCTGTTTCATAGCTATTTCCCAACCCTGGATGAATTAGCAGTCCTCCCTTGGTATTCATAGGGTATTGGATCAAGGACACCCCACACACACTATAAGGACATCAAAAATGCTTGGATGATCAAATCCTCACACAAAATTGCCTAATGTTTGCATAAAACATGAACACATCCTCCAATATACTTTAACTTTTAATGTTTGTTATGGGGGAGCTGGCTTTTTTTGAACTAAAAATCCTTTTCCAAATTTTCCTAAATCAGAGAAAAACTTTTACCTTATAATTTGATGCAAAAGGGGTAAGAGCCTTTTACTAATCCTTAAGCTTCCAAAGTAGTTACCTTTATCAGTTAGATACCAGTTTCTTGCTCTGGGCCCTTTCCATATCCAACTAAAGAAAATAAAAGGTTTTATTCTTTAAACCTGTTTCTCTTTAAACCTGTTTCTCTTGCCTGCCCCCTTCACAGTCCCCACTGGCAGCTTTACTTTGTAATTCCCAAAACTCTTAAAGTGATCAAACTATTTATTGCTAATAAATAGTTATTTATTAGCTAATAATAATAAATTTATTTTATTGCTAATTAATAAATCCATTTATTTATGGATTTATAAATAAATCCATATTTATTGCTAATTAATAAATCCATTACCTAAATATGTACTACAAGAGAAGCATGTAAAACCCCGGTTACCCCATTACATGTGCTACAAAATAAACATAAAAAACCCAACTACCACACCACATGTCCCAAACTGTCTTTTCAGTCTCTGGTCACCTCATCATATGTCCATTTAGAGTCACAAGCACATGTTCTAAAATGGTATCTTTCTTTTCCATCTTTAGTGTCTGCTCCGGCTCCCTCCAAACTTATGGTCCAAGATGCAGTGTTCTTCATTATTTTTAGTCTCCTTTCAACTTTAGGCAGTAGAAAAATTCCAAGACAAAACAGAAACAACAGCAGATCCATCTTCACAAGCCTCGCTCATGGCCTTTTCAAAAGCATCTGAATCAAACTAGATAAGAAAAACTCCAGCATGAAATCTCCAAATTCTTTGTTTATACATGCTAAAGCCATGAGTTCACTAGCCCAGGCCAAAGCCAATGGGCCCTCTCAGCCATCATGACTGGGCTCACAACCTCCTCCAAAAATGGCTGATCCTTTTATTCTCTTCTAAGCTCTTTTTATATCATTTCTTTTTGTTTTTCCTGCTCTTCCAGGAGTGAGCTTTGTCAATTATCTCACACACAAAGCCATGCTTTTCTTTCTCTTTCCGTTGTATCCTTCTGAAAGAAAACTGAATTCTAATGAAGACTATCAGCCCAAGCTTTTCTTGCCACAGCCTGATCAAGCCAGTAAGTCAAATCTTCATAATTTCAACAGATCCTTCTTGAAATTTACAATTCTAAAGCAAAAGGGGAAGTCTTTCATATTTCCTAGCTACATAATGCTACTTAACATGTTACTATTAATGCTATGTTAATGGGACATACATTCCAACATGTAATATTATAAAGATAGCTGCTACACTATATTGCTTACAAGATAACAACAAGGAAAAAAGTCTGTACATGTTCAAAACAGATATAATCATTCCACAAAGTACATATTCTTTATATATGGTTGCTTGAATTTGAAGATGCCTAACTCCCAGATGCCAAGTCCCTAATGAGGGCTATCTGTACTTTAGTATCAGGAAAAAATTTGCTTAATATAGCCATAACTTAGGAAATACCATCTGTTCTCCTTAGAAGTGATAGATGATCATTATTTAAGTATCTTGAGATCAATCCCAATATGAGACTGTGTATACACCGCTACACCAATAAGCAATTCTTAGAAAGTGTATAAAACAATTAAATTCAATTTAGTTCAGTTTTGACATTACTTACCTGGAGATAACATTAGATTCCATTTGCTTAGGACTTAGTCTCCCAACAGTACCTCCCTCCCCCCACCAATTCAGATGACAGCAAAAAACCCAGGCTGTACGGACATGATACTCAGGTTAGATTAACTTGTAGGAAAGTCAGAAAATCCATGTACTTGTTAGATGCTTAATTCATTACAAAAATCCCATTCAGGAGAATGAAATGGAGGAGATACATAAGGTATGAAAAAAGGGAATAAAGGGGGTAGAATTTGTAGACCTTCTTAGATATGCCATTCTCCCTAAATTTCTACCCAGAAGCTCCTCAATACCTAGGCATGACTAATTAACTCATTGATCATTAGTAATTTAATTAAATCTCCAGCCTCTGCTACTCCCAGAAGGTCTGGGGGTGGGATTATAAATTTTAAACCTCTTATCTTTCAAAAAGTGACCTCATTAATATAAGAAGACACCTTTATCACTCTCAACTCTGACAAAATTCCAAGGCTTTGGGGAGGTGTGATTCAAGACCTGTGGATAAAAACCAAATACATATAAAAAAAATGTTTAGTCACATAAGAGATCAAATATATTCATATATTTTCTTATACATACACTATCACAATTGCCATAGAAATTGTCTTTTTATTTCTTAAGTTAAATTTTATAATGTAGTTAATCTTTTAAAATAATTTTAGTGTAGTTTTAATGTTAATCTTACCTTTCTTTTGCAATTGAACATTTACCTTTCTTTTGCAATTGAACATTCACTTGTTATTCTTGCATAGCAATCTACCTAAATTCTTTCAATCGTCATTTAGCAAAGAACACTAGTCTTGAAACTCAGTGCAGTGTGCGAACTGACACAGGAACATCTCCCAGGAACTATTAAAAACCAGACCTTCTAGATTCCCCCAAGACTTTTGAAAGTCTACCTTTTAACAAAGTTCAGGGTGATTTACATACACATTATAATTTGAGACACACTGGAAATAAGAAGATAGATGCATAAGAAAGGTAGTCAAAGGGAGAGGTTTTCCAAGTTAGTAGGGTTAGACTGGAGCTATACTACACATTTAGTTTTGTCAAGCCACAGTGTGCTGGCTAGGGAAGGCATAGTAGAGGACAGCAGATTTTTGAATGACCTTTGTTCACGACTGTTCTATTTTGAATCCCTGTGTGGAAGGAACACTGTGGCCGTCTTAGTAGTGGGTGTGGTATGGTGATATGAATCTCAGGAGGCATGACCATGACTTTATGCTTCTGAGTCACATACAGTGTTGTAAACCAGTATTACCTCAATTAAAAAAAAATAGTGATGGTGACATATGTACCGTTATTACTATTAAGAACATTGGAGAAAATTTTTCACTGTGCCCCTGATGGTGAATCTCCTTAAAAAAAAAAAAAAAAAAAAAAAAAAAAAAAAAAAAAAAAAAAAAAAAAAAAAAAAAAAAAAAAAAAAAAAAAAAAAAAAAAAAAAAAAAATCAAGTAGAAACTGTAGTTTAAAGAAAAGAAAAAATAAAGAAAATATTCTCCATTTTGGCCCCATTTTACACTGAGGCCATGTGTAGCTGAGCAAAGCCAAATGAGTCTGACCAAAAATATCTGGCCTACTTAGTGCAATTGAACAGCAGCCAGGCCATAAAATGGAATCACAGAAACACAAGTTCTTACTTATTTCATGCTAACAGCTGAAAAGAATAATAATTTTGGTCTTGTGTACACTTTTCTGCACTAATAATTTTATCTCTAAAGTGGATTATGTATACGGAAAAAGCAGTGTGTTGAAAAATAGGAAACTGGCTTAGTTACAAAATGTGTGACCTCTTTATGGGTCTCAATTTTATCTTCTGTAAAATGGTTGTGTGCAAAAATTCTTGAGACCACCCTGTTCTTACCATCTGTCTTCACACTTTTTTAATCCCAAAATAATCTGATATGAAAAAGATTAGAATCTAACTAAAAACACTGTTCTCTGGCACCAGCTGTTTCAGTGTGTCTTGACAACATTGTCCATTTGCCTTAGATTCTTTTGATTCTTAAACCCTACATTTATTAAATTTGTTAGAAAGATTGTCTCAACTAAATTGTGCATAGACACTGAATATTTCTATACATTACAAGTCTTTTATCCAATCTAAATCTTTGATTTTTCTTGTGATAAAACTGATAGTCTGTGATCTTCACAATTATTGTTGATAATTGCTAGTTATTAGCAATTCTAATATGATATAAAGGAATCATATCTGCAAAGACAAACATTTATAATAAAATGCCAAGTTGAAAGTCCTTATTTATAGATAACTTTAATATTTCTCATAAAGAATTATGCTAAAGGTCACTAGAATCTCATACACATGATGATTATTATAATAGAGCATCATAGTTTTAAACACTGTATTTTCTAACTCTCTTATCACGGTTAAATTTCTTAACATTTTTATGCCTTGGTGTTATCATCTGAAAAAAAATAATAATACCTAGTTGTTAGGTTTGAAGATGAGAATTAAACAAGATAAAGCATTTAAGCAATAATGTCAGGCAGTTATCACTAAGTTAGTTACATTGTGTTACTATAATAATTACTTAATCTTTTGTGAAAACAAGACACTAGATTGGAAATAGAATCATTCAACAATTAGGCAATTAAGCAAAATATAAACATTAAGAGTTCTTATGTTTTTACAAACACACACACACACACACATATATATATATATATGACACAAACATAGAGTCTCAACGAGACCACTGTGTTACTGAGAAAAGATAAATACTTATCATTCTACCATTTTAAATTTATTGAATCTAGATGGAAATGTTTCACTTTGAATGCCTTTGAGAAGCGACTGGTCATTTGTCAAGGTAAATGTTTAGCTTTTATTCTCCTTTATTAAACATATCCTCAAAACCTAAAAGCAGACCACATTTATTCGCTTCAATTGCTATTTGATTTCAGCTATTCTGCAACTTCAACTCTCAGAATCTAACAGTGGATTCATTCATTGTCTAGTCATCATTTCCTATCTCTCCAGCTACAGATCTTTCTTCCTTCCCATTAACCTCTCTGAGTTGTGTATGTCGTTGTCATTCTGAGCCCCCTTGCAGCATGAAATCTTTCTTCCCTCATTACTAGTATGAAGTCTTCATTCTCTCAACTCTTACTTTGTGGGAGGTATAATTCAAAAATTGGATGAGTTTTTCTATCTTAATCTGGCAACTGACTAGGGTGGAACTTCTGAGTTTATTTTCCCATCTAGCAAGTTCATATAACAAAGTCTACTAAATAACTATTGCTGTGGTAATTGATGAATTACTGACAAATAGAACTCATGTAGCTGATAGAAACTAATAGAAAAAAGTAGATATATTAATCATAATTTCTTGTTGCCCTTGTAATATACAAGTGAACTATTTCACTATTTCTTAAAGTGTCATATTCATTAAGACATATTTTGTATTTGTCTAAACTTTCTTTGGAGAATTTAGACAGTGTTATATTTTTTGCTGATAAATTTAAATGAGTGTTATCTTTTAATGCTAAACTTTTAATTTTCAAACTAAAAATTGTTAATGACTGCATTTATATTAAATATTATTGATTCTCTATTACTTTATGAAATTAATTTTTTTTTGAGACTAGGTCTCACTATTTATGCCCGTGGAACTGCAGGCTCATGTTGCCCAGGGTAGCACAGACTTAAACAATCCCCAGCCTCAGGTAGCTGGGATTACAGGTGCATGCCAACATACCCAGCTATTTTGGGGGGGACTAGGTCTTGCTATGTGGCCCCAGTGGGACTCGAACCGTGATCCCTGGCCCTGACCATGGCTTCCTAGGCTGCCACCTACAGGCATGCGCCACCATGCCCAGCCTAAAATTAGATTTAAAAGGATTTACTGTATATTATCAAAAAGAGAAGACATCATATTTTTATTAAGCATATGTTGAATGGTCAGCAATCCTGGAAACCAGGAATAAAAAGTGATTGAAATTAGAATACCACATTAATTATGGCTGGCAAGTGACAAAAAGTAATAACAGGCAAATTCTATAAGAAAGTATGAGGAAACCATGTGGGAACAAGGGGGCATAAACAAATTTGGGGAAGGAGATGAAGGTCTTACAGAGCTGTGATTTATTTTTTCAAAATAAAAGTATTCCAAGAAACCCAGCAAAAAGATTTTCACAAATTTTTTTCTGACAAGTTAAAGAAAAATAAGCTCTAACAATTTCAAAACATGTTAAGAACGCCCCCTGCTGTTTTCTGGTCATAAATGCTTCATTCTTGTTTTGGTGGTGTCTGGTGGGTGGTACTGGGTACTATTTTGCGGAAGAGGTAAAGAAATGATTCCATCTATCCTTTCTTTCTCTTCCTCAAAATTACCTCCCATAAATATTTTAAACATAATAACCATCATTACTGTTCCTGAGGAAGAACCTATATTCCCCTCCATGTTCAACTTTAGTCTGATGAAGTCATCTTAAGGGTAATCCCACAGACCATCTTTCTAGAAGCACTTAGTTTCCCTGTATATTATGCAGAGGAAAAGGCAATCTAGAGTAATGGTTGGAAAGTCAACCATGAGGATTCATAATAAAATCCAGAACCACTGCTTAATTGCTGACCTCAGAGGCCTATTAAAGATTTGATTTCATTTATTTTTCTAAAAAACATTGATTTCACCACACACTCCATTCTCTCTAAATTGTTCTCATTCACTCAGACAGCTTGTTTCTAAATGAAGGATAAAGTGCCTCACAACCCCAGTAAATAATATTAGGATTAAGTAACAGGGTCATTAAGGCAGATGGTCATTGCAAATAGTTGGTCTCTTAATCATGTCGCATTGAATCTTTAGTGCTGTTATTTATTGTGGAATCTCATAGAAGCTGTTTGCTTCCTTGTTTATTTACAGCCACTGTCCAAGTGATCCCAGCCCATCTTAAAGCACCCTAACACTGTCTTTAATAGTTTTTGGCTTTTATAGGACAGTCTTAGTTTTCAACATTGAAAACTAAACCACTTTCTCCTAATGATAAATCTTATTCTGACATTTTCTTCATATTCTAGCTGCAGGAAAGAAGAGGAATATTTCATAATAGCATGTTATAAGAGCATGAGTTCTTAATAGCTTAATCACAGGGCAGGATTTTTATAAAGACTTTATATAAAAATATGATTCTAACCCTCACAGGAACCACTGAGGTGTGTAATATTGTCCTCAGTTTTCAGAAGAGAAACCCAGTATGTTCAAAGAGGTTGTTACTTTCTCTTTTCTCTGTTCAGTAAGAACAGAGGTTTCTAGAAGCTTTATTACAGAGTTACCTAGAAGAATTCTTGTGGTAGCCTCAATGAGTCAGAGAATCCATCAAAGGTACAACTGGAGGTGTCAGTATAAGAATTGACATGATGATTCCCCAATATTTAAGTAAAAGTATAATAGTAACCAAAATTGTCAGTGTATTATTAAACTGAAATTTAGCCATACTGATGTGAGACATCATCTTCAAAAGACATTTAAATATTACTAGAGTGAAACTAATTTCTTCTTATAATTATGTAAGTACTTTGCTCATGCTTTCATATCTAAAAAGAAAAGTTAGAAATAGCATTTCATAGCTGATTTAATTAAAGATATAAAAGATGTCATTACATGCATTTTCAATTGATATTTTACTTATCATGCTTAATAATTTTTAAATCTTGGAATACATTCTTTATATTCAAATTTTAAAAATGTATAATAAGTTTAATCTAAAATATTGATGTTTAGAGTCATTGGCTGTTCTAAGAATTAATGAATACACATAATGTGTGTATACAGAAATGTGTGAGAGTAACTGACAACTAAAAAATATAAAACACTACATTAAGATAATTTTGTGGAGCAAGTACTCTAGAAATATGAATAAGGATAAATAGGAGAAATATACAATTTCTCTTTAAAAAGTTTATTCTTTGTTACTTACAAATATGATGGCAAAAACCAAATCTTACATTTTGATTCTATTGCTGTCATTTTAGAAGACAAATAACTGTTTTAATTATAAAATGTCCAAATTTATGTCATACTGGAAATTATATCCTTGGCAACTATTTAAACTTTAAAAATGTAGGTGGTAGTTTACAAATGTGTTAGAACTTACATAGCCTTTCAGTATTCTCTTGGGGGTACTTGAATGATAAAGATAATGAAATCTATTGCTTGCGCTCAGGAGAGATATTTAATAACCATACTTACCATCAGAGGCCTAGCAATTTAGGGGAATTGGGAGAAGAAGAATGGTTGCACACAATGATGGTGGATCCTATATTTCTACCTCACTTTCAGTTTTGTGTCTTGAGAAGGTAAAAGGTCCTGAAGGGGCAAAAAACACACACACACACACACACACACACACACATTGCTTTGGGTGGGACTGACCTACTTATCTCCCAGACTGGTGTAAGACTACTGGAAATTTTTCTATTTCCCTAAGTGTGCTCAGACAAAGTGGAAACCTCATCTGCTCTAAATGGCCTCTGCATCAGTGACAAGAAACAGCTGAGAGAACATCTGTGGACTGATGGCAATGTTTAAACAGAAAAATTATATTGCCACATGGACCGATACAGATGAACAACATCAAATATCAGCTGCCTATTTAGATGAAATCTGAGGTAAAAGAGGCATAAATAATCAAATACTTGGGAGAAAAAGATTGTGCTCCCCTGTTAGAAGAGGAATAGTGCATAATTACTGAGCTTTTACTGAGTCAGGCACTATAGGATTTCTCACATGTATTAACTCATTGAATTCTCACAACCACTATATGTAATAGATATTATGTGATTCCAACTTTAGAGAAAAGAACAAATCAAAAAGAAAGATATAACTATTTCAAATCATGTCATTTTTAAAAGGAGAGACTGAAATATAAGCAAAATAGAAATTGACATTCATTTTGAAATAATAATAATGAATGACTTTGATGTTTCATAATAATCCCACATATATCCATTTTGCCATGCAGACATTGCTGTTTTTGACTTCATAAAATGTTTGGATAGCTTTTTTGTATAACTGATTCAGAAAAACACTTAACACTTATGGAATAAAAGTTAACCTTGTTTTTGTTCTTGGGGATAAAAATGTTAACTTTACATAGAATGAACGGTATTAATATGTTTGTTATAATGCCATTCTTTAATAGCACTTTATGTAAGAAACACTCAAGCATGGCAACATAATAGCCCTGAGAAATACACAATTCAAACTGTGTGGGAAGTACTCTTTTATGAGGTGAACATACAAATACATTAGTCACTTAAGAGAAGACATGTTTTTAGAGTTACTTCAAATTCTTAATACCTGTGGACTATGAAAGTCATATCAAAACCATAAAATTAAAAATTATATAGAGTCCCTTTAAGAAAAGCAAGGTATTGTTAATGACGTTCACACAAAACACATACATGTATTTGTTGCAATTGGTTCTGATTTGGAAAGGGGACTTGTACTTTTTCCCAAAAATCATTAGAGAAAAGAGAGATGAGATAAATTCTTAAGAAAAAAAAATCCGTAATGGCTTTCTACAGATTTTTCATCATGAATAAAATTTAATAAAATTCTCACTGTTATGGCTATAAACGTTATTGCTGAGTGTGATTATTTCTGTGTCTAGACTTACAATTTTTACAAGCTAAACTGTTGCAAAATAAAGCTGCAAGGTCTCTCTTGACTTTGGTTAGAAGAATAGAAATAGGAAATTACTATCTTTTCCTTAATTATTTTTCACTTCACTATAAAGCATATAAAGCATCAAAATACATTAAAATTTTAAGAAACATATTGAAAATACTTCAAATTATAGTTTGGTGGATATATATTTGAGGGGACAGTGAGAAATTAGGCAGTTAATGAGCAGTACAGAATCATCAGACTGGACAATTTGTTAAGATAACTTTAAATTATTGCTGTTTCTGTTTTCTACCATTACATTACTATTTATACTAAAAGACCAGAACTAGACAGAAGAAATTCTTAATATTTTTGTCATTCAAATCTACTAGCAGAATTTTCAGTTGACCTGTGGCTTCTTCCCCCTAATTTTTAAAAAGACTCACTTTACCTGAAAGGTGTTAACTTGATCCACTGACTGCAGGTTTGTCAAGCTGGGAACTGGCATTTAACTTGACAAAGAACACAAGTGAGAGTCCTTCTTGTTCTAGTAATATATCAGTTACCAAATAAAGAAAACATGAAAATATATATTGATTATTACATTTATGCTATTTTGTGTCCTAATATTTTACTGCTATAAAGTTTGGCAAAATATTAAGGCAGGGAGAGATTCAGTTACTTCCAGAGATAAGAACTTGGATTCAAACCCTGACATTCTGGCTCTTAAGTCCAGGCTTTCTTAAACTATGCTCTTTTTGTTTATTTTATTTTATTGCCACTGTAGACACAACATTGTGTGAATAACTGTCTATAGAAAACTTGTCTCTAAGAAAAAACAAATATGAATTTCAATGGAAATACACAAAGAAACGGACAACATTGGATGCTTCTGGGGTTAGAACTTGGATAAACAATAAGTGGTGATATAAGAAGAGTTTTCCATGTGTATTCTTCTTGAAAATTTTAATTTTAAAATGTTCAGATGCACTACTATCACAAAAATTATATAGTTATAAATAAAACTTAACAAAAAATTATAGAATTTAGTATGTTCTAGCATATCAAAAAGCATTTACAAACTCATCATTAAGAAAAAAATAAAGGCATTCATGAGGAACTCAACTTTATTTTACCAGGCAAATGATTAATTTAAATCCACTTAAATATTAATGTACTAACTACAT
The DNA here is from genome assembly GCA_004024945.1 of Uropsilus gracilis. NCBI lineage: Eukaryota > Metazoa > Chordata > Mammalia > Eulipotyphla > Talpidae > Uropsilus > Uropsilus gracilis. Next base: position 11,207 of record PVHY01016494.1, read on the forward strand.
TTGTTTTCTTACACAGAGTGAACATTCACTGTAATGACAGTTTCATCATGCTAAAACCTATTCACAAACCTACACTTTGAAAAAAAGTGCGTATCTAGGAAATTGTATATACAATACAAATGGGAGAACATTTTAAGTCACAGAATTGTCAAAATACACAAAAGAAAACCAAAACCAACCAACCACCAACATTCATATATGTTAATATCTTTGAGAAAAAAAATTTACACTTGGCAGTGATGTTCAAGAAGGATTTCTATGATTTTAAAGAAAAAGTAGTAAAAGTATATACAATTTAATAATATTCAAAGTAGAAGGTATTAAATAGCACAAATAATATTTCACAACTAAACACTCTTCTGGCCTATCAGTTTGGGCTAACAAGAAGCAGGGGATCTGTGAAGCACTCCATTCTTTGACACTAGAACAACTTAACTTTTAACTGTGTACATTGAAAAGTTTGGCCATAAAGACTGAAGACAATCTTGGCTTTTTCCCATAACATTTCTTTTTGTGCATATAGAGGAGAAGGGAGGCAGACTATTTATATAATAGACTGATTTAGATATTATTTTAGAATCATACGTATTTTGAACAACAGATTTTTAAAATAATTTTTAAATGAATTTTATGTTGACATTTTTTGCCCCATAAAGATTTCCTCTTACACATAAGAGTTTACTGCCATTTAAATAATAAAGCAAATTCTGAATTTTATTACATTCATTTTGATAATGATCTTAGTTCTTAAAGACTTATATTATACCATGTTAAAAATGATATATCTATCCTGATTAACTTCTTCATTGTTTATTAATAAATGATGCAGTTCATTTGCACTGGGGATCATGCAAATGTCTTGGTAGTCAGTAAGACAAAAGCAAATATTGTGGGTTTTGAAAAATAAGAGAATATAGGGAAATTTTTGTTATTTTGTCAACTAATTCTTAGTTGGTACAAAAACCCTTAATGCCAAATTATTAATAAAATGATCCAAATTTACAGTTGCATTACATATCACAAAACCTAACCACACCATTTTTATATTTGAATACCAGTGAATTTATGGATCAATATTCTTAAAGAAAGCATGTTTCTATTTGAATTCAAGTTCATTTTTTTCACCTCTTAACATACTGAGCACCTCTCCAGAACAAATAAAGATCACAAAAATTGAATTGGTGACCTTTAAAAATGAGTGTGCTATGTGTAACTGTTAAGTAAAAAAGAAAGATGTGAGGGTTAATCACTGAAATTAATTATTGAAGTTAAAAAGTTTTTTTTTAACTTTTATGTTTCTCTTAATAGAACTGCATCTTCCATATTTTTCCATTTTGATTATTTCACCTCTCATATACAAGTATCATACTTCAAAATTTTTCTTTTTGCATATTGTGTAATTTGCTACACAGAATAAAAAATTAGAACAAACACAGTAATAAAACAGATTAAGATTATATTCTCTGAGTCTAAAATAACTTAAATAACTTCCAAGAAAAGAAAGCACATTTGTTTGGAAGATGATAACATAAGAATATAAACTTATATGTTTCACTGATATAGCTTCCATCAAAATATTTATGTAGGGATAATTAATTTTATTTTCTTGAAACAAAGGAATAAAACAAGGACCAATATCAGAACTGACAATTTTTTAAATCTTAAAAAAATTGTTTATTTTACTGGAAACATACTTATATTATCTTTATGAATCACTGGCGTTTTATAAAGCTTTTAGATGCCTTCTTCCTTGTTTCTTATCTATTCTACATTCCTTCTTACAGTTACTCTATTATATGCATGTATACAACTCTTACTATGTAAAAGTCGTAAACGTGGCATTTTCTTCTCACATATAAAATCACTGATAGTAAGAAATCTAAATCTCTCAAACAAGGAAAGAAGATCCAGGGTTATGGCCCTTGCTCAATTAAGGGATATAAAAATTCTAGTTTTATAGCCACTGTATTGATTTTGAAGAAGTGGTAAATAAAGATATAAATAAAATCTGGATTAAGTTAAATATTTATATGCACCATGAGGACCATGACATGTCTAGTGCTAGTCAATATCATACAAGGAGAGGCATGCTTAGTTCAGTTCATGTAACATTCACTTTAGTAGTGAGTAACCACCACTCCTCAAGATGTTTCCATGGGTAAAACCTAAGATTCTAAATTTGATAATCAAAGATGAACTATTTGCTACAGGAGGGATAAGCCTTAAGGAAGAAAACATTATGATTCTGGCAACTGATTTCTCCTGTTTCGACTTTTCCGGCTATTGATGAGCGCTTTTAGTTTGCCATAGTCCCCTCTCATCTTTTGGGATTCTTCTCCTTGTTGATGTTGTTGTCTTGTGTCTTTGCAATATTGATTAATCATTTGCATTTCAGAGTGGCTGAATGCCCCCATGATGTCCTTTGGGTGGAAGGGCAAAGCCCTCACTGAGCTGGCCCAGGTCCATGGGGACCATTTGTCTGTCACAACTGCCACCATCTCAGAATCCAAAACTTTGAAGTTGATCTTGGCTATAGTTTGCTTGAAGCTGTTTTCTGTCGCAATGCAGTGATACAGTCCTTGGTCAGAATCCTGAACAGAGCGAATCAGGAGTCCTTGTGAAGTAGCTATGATCCGTTCATTCAGCTTGACCTAAGAGACACATCAAAGTTCTAAAATCAAATTCCATAGTGTCTAAAAAGTTATGACCATATGCAGAATATTACTGACCTTCAAAGAAACAAGCACTGAATACTAATTAGTTTCTTTCTTAGAGACACACATTCACATATTTTTGGTCAATCCCATTGCCAGTTTTTATGTCTTTTTTTTTTTCTTTTTTGCACAGGGGTTATTTTGTCAGTGGTATTAAGTCAATTAAAGAGAAAACAAGTTATTATTACATATTTGCCAAAAATAGTTTAAAGTGCACATTTCATTTGGAGAGAAGAAATTATCCCTCATATAAGCATAATAAGCATAGTTTTAGCTGTTTTTGGAAGGTGATTATAGTACAAATAAATGAAATTCACATATAATTAAAATATCTTTTTAACCCAGGAGTTCTTGCCTTTTATTATATTCAAATTTATTTACTTATTGGTAAGAAACATAGAGCTACAATTAAAAGGCTGAGTTTTCCCATTTTCACTGAATGAATAAATACCACCTCAACTAAAAATTATAAGGAGACAGAGTTTTAAGCATTGTGAAGGGGGTTTTCCAATTATATTACAACAAACAATGATTAAAAATAAATTGAAATATATTTTCTTCTAAGTTGTTTTACTTTTCAAGTAAAGGTAACAAAAAACTTGTGAAATTAATATTTACTTACTGTAGGTTTATACCAGAAAAACTACTATTTGTTGATTATCAGCTAAATGTTTCAAATACATATGTTTTACAGTTCCAACTATTGACCTGTTAGTGAATAAATAAAAGCCTAAGTAGTAAGGAGTTCCTTGACTTGTGCTTCCTGGAATGCCATTTCACTGAGAATAACAACAATATCAAAAAATTGACCCAAGACAAAATAAGAAAAGTTGTGAAATATTTTTCTAAATTGCAAATTTCTAAGTAAATGTGTATTTTACTTATTTAAACCAAATCAGAAATATCTGGTTTAAATAAAAAGTCTAGTGTGCATACTAACATACATTATTGAAACATAGACAACAGAATGGAACTAGAGGAAGCCTGATATCACATATACAGAAGTAAAGTTTGATGTTAATTTAATTTTTAAAGCTTAAATATGCCTCAAAGATACTTTAAAAAATGTAAACCTACCTTCAGAAATTAATGAAAAGAAACCCTTTCTCTTTGTAGAAAATTTGGAAAAAATTATAGAGATCAAATTAATACCCATTTATCACATATATAATATTTGGTGTAGAAATTATACTTCCAGGAACTTATATGGAAGATATACTCTCAAAAATATCTAGATATATTTGCATCAAGGTTTATGCAAAAAGGGGGGGGGGAAACCTTCCAGTAGATAACTAAAAAACTTTAGGTAAGGAATTTTCTCTAAAATGTTAAAAGGAATCTACCATATGCCATAGCAATTCCATTCATAGGTATCTACCCTAAGAATATAAAAATAAAAAAGAATATAAAAAAAGGAATCTATATACTCCAATATTCATTGCAATCCTAATTATAATAACCAAGTTATGGAAGCAGTAAGGGTAAAGCATTTAGTTTTTACTGTATGCTATATAGACTGTCTTATTAGTATATTTCTCCATGTGTTTTTAGAATGTCTTAATTTTTTAAAAAGTCATACTTAGTTAACATTGGTATGAAAAATAGACTTATTTTCACCTAAACTACCTCTAAGGAAGAATTAAGATGCGTTTGTTAAAATATTAATTTGCTAAAACTAATAGTTCATTTTACTATATTAAAATAAAGTAGAATTGTTCTTTGCATAAATTCTGGGTGGAACAGATGTTTTTATAATTATATTAGAGCTAATTTTTCTTAAATTTTAAAATTTTTCTTAGGTTTTTACTATTAAATTGTAATGTCTTATGCTTTTGAGATTGGCAGAAATATTAAGAAACCATTATTTGAGACTCCCCATTCTTGAAATAGAACATTGAAATATTACAACAGAGATAAATGAAATTTTTAGCTCATTCCATATTTTAAAACTGAGGTTAACTTTGGTTTACAAAACATTACATTTTAAGTTTCAGCTATTAATGACATATATTAAAGCCTATGGATATTTATTTAGTAAAACTTAAAATAATAGAAATTATATTACTTATTTTATCTTACTCTACTGAACTTTCTACTGAATAAAAAAACTTTTTATTCATATTCTATAATTCCTGTTTGATTAATAGATTAAATGTACATTGCAAATGTATACTTTATCTAGGATTGTTTATGTCTGTGCATCATACTGTATCCCAAGAACTTCATTTCTGTATAATAATATTCATCATACATTATATCTTCTTCAGGTTACTGTACAAGGCAGTTATAATCAACATTCATTCAAAAGAATTTAAAATTAAGCTACAGAAATTTCATATTCTGCCTATAAATTATAGAAATTACAGGTTTGTAGCAAAGAAAACAGAATTAAATAAATAATCATTTTCATGAATGAAATTTTCACCATAGAATTCTGGGATAACAATGGACTTTAAAGTTCAACTAGTTCCTCTTTCCTCCAGATAGTTAAAGCTCTTCTTCACCAAGTGATCATCATCCTATGATTTAATATTCCTGTGTCACACAATTTCCTGATCAGGTCTTAACATTTTTGGATAGATGGGTCTGAAAATTGTAAAGTATTTTCTCACATGGATACAACATGTATTTCAGTAACTCTGATGTACAATCTGTGCTCTGTAGCATTGGGTTGTATCCGCCTCATAGAAACCTATTTAACTGAATTTTATTACCATTTTCTCCTTCAGATTTTATGATGTACTGCTAAGAGCATGGCATTTTAGACTACCTTAAGGGTTTAAATATGTATGTGTGTGTGTATATATAGGGTATATATATATATATATAGGGTATATATATATAGGGTATATATATATATATAGGGTATATATACACACACCTATATATTATGATATATATATACATTAGATACACATAGATATATATTTCTTAAGTTTTCAGGACAATGTAACATCAACATTTATGGAACATCATTTATAATATTTTACTCTATGCTGTTTTATAAGTTTTCTTTTTTAAAATAGATCTTTCCAATATGTGAAAGGTTAAAATATTATTTGACAATCTAATTTTTAAAATCTATATCATTAACTAAAGGCAAGTTTCCATAAACAATGATTCCATATATTTCTTAAACAAAACATAAGAGTATTAGAAATAAAGCAATGGAAACATTACCATATGGCAGAAAAAATTCTTTTTACCATATAGGGTTATAGTATAATTTCTTGCTCAGGAAAATTGAATGTTTTTTCAAGTTCCCTTTTATCTTATGAATCACACAAAGGTGCTGTTGTGTGAGAACTTGGCTTCTGGATTTGCACACATCTTGTTTCCTTTACAAATGCTTCCTCACATCAATACCCCATCTGTGAGCCCTAACTCTTGTTTCAAATCCCATGTATGGAGGTGAGCAGGCAGAGAGTATTTTAATTAATCTATCAACTGTGCAAACAAAGGATTTTAAAGAAGGTGGCACTTGTCAACCCAGAGACATAGAAGGATGTTCATATGTCTCTTCTTTTTTGTTTGATCTGAATCTCCCTGAGAGATGTTGATTTAATGCTCTTTCTAAAGCCCTGATTGATTGCTGCTGTGTGGCATTACTCACTTCTTTCCTCCTGTCTTTGTCTTTCTGTAACAGCCACTTGATAGATGCCTGTGGAGACTTGGGGGCACACTCAAGGAAAGTGGTGTTATTTTTTACTCCATATTGAACAATTTCAGCTGCATTTCTATATGCTGAAAAGCAAAAATAAAGAAGAGGAAGGGAAGAAGCAATGATGTTTAGAACATATTCTCATACACATATAATTATTTTTCTATAAAATTGTGATCAACTATGTATACAGCTCCCCAAAAGATTCTTAGTACCTTAATAAATGGACTATTACACATCATTATCTAGTTTGTATTACTCTCTAGTTAAACAAAGAGGATCCATAATTTATTCAAGAATTGTTCTTTTCCAAAGAATGCACTTATGCTGCAAATGTATACAAAATGTACCACTTTGAACATTTAATGATAAATCCTTGTGATTCAGGTTTTCTCAGTTTAGAAAACAGGCTGAGTGTTAAGAGGAAACATATCTTAGTTAAAGCGTTACTAAGTACCAGGCAACATTAAAACCCGTACTTCATACCCTGTGGTGCAAATAAGATTCAGAAGCAATGGAGGTGATGCAAAGTAAAGTGTGGCCATAGTGGAGTGTAGTTACTTTTAAAGCGAAAGAAACCCAAGGTATCTATGATCTCAGATGCCTGATTTATATAATCTTAGTAGACATAAAAATAATGCTTATTTTTTAATAATCATACATGTATTCTAAAGTTTTTTGGAGTGACTCTTTTTTTATATGAAATATTTCATATATTTTAAAGTCTCCCTTATCATAAATATGATATGGAGCATGGCTACTTTTTACCAAATTTGATCACTCAATTTTCATACCTTTTAGATTAAATCCTCTGCATTGAGTCAACGGGTTCCCATGTCTCACATCTTGTCTTCGGCTTCTCCTATAAGTGCAAAATTCATAAAACTGACTTAGAATTAACATTAATTACACTACACTCAAAAGATTGCATTTATTAACTTCATAGTTTCTTGATTGCCTGAACCACAATAAAGGAAGAGGTCTGTTTAACTAAAGCTGCTATCTGTTATATTTGGTTCAATGTTTCAGTAACAAGGTGAGTATTTAGCATTTTTTTTTCAATCTGAATACATTCACTCTCTCTCCCACTACCACTTATGATAGAATGACTATTAACCTCCTATTATGTGATTTTCCTTCTGGCTTCCCCAATTCATTCTGCAAATTTTTAGAGATATTTAACAAACATTTTCTAAAATGATAACTTCCATAGTATACACTCACTTGCCTCTTCTCATAAACTTTTCCTTATAAAGGCAGTATTTTCCAACACTTTTCAGATATGTTAAAACTTTCACAAAATTATACAGATATTAGAGACAATTAACATAAGCAAACCTGTTAGTTTACTAGAATAAGCATTTTCCTTAATCTTGTTATTTTGAAAAATGTCTTCTTTAGAAAAGTGATATATGAGTACAATGAAAATTAGTATATCTATATTGATGAATTGTACTTTGCAGTATTTACTTTTGTTCACTCCAAAATTATCATGTGCCTAGATTATATGCGCATACATGAAAACATCTGGAAAAAAGTTTGATATAATAAATTATAATTTGAATTGATAATGCACCTTATAATTACATAATTCAGCATAATCTTTCAAGAATTAGTAATTTTCCTGTGATACAACAATATTATTGCCATACTAAAGATAATATTTGAGTATCATCATATATTTTTATATTGAAGCTTCCCTATTGTTCTTAAAATGTTACTAAATTTTTAAAAATAAATCAGGATTGAATAAAGTTCACTCATTGTATTTAGTGTCACATATTACCAATTTAAGCCTCTCAAAAATTTAGTTACATTCTTTATGAGATGATCACTAATCATTATTTAAATGTGCTTTAAATTATCTGTAAAGCTATTATTTAATTTTCTGAGCCTTAGGTTTGCTAAATACATACATGTTACATTTAATTGTATTATAAAATAAAACAAATGAAATAGAGCAATTAAAATTCTCTTGGCAACAAATAGTGAATATAAATACTGCAAAAGACTGAAGGAAAGGAACTATAAATACTGGGAAAAAAGTGTAAAATTGTTTACTTATAAATGCTGAGAAATATATATGAATAAACATATCATTGATTTAGGTTAGTTTAGTGTCTATTAATATTTTTTTACTCTTATAGTAAATTGAAATATCTAGTAAAAAAATTAAAATCACACAGGGATTATCAAATTTATATAGCAAAACTAATCTCAAAGTCATTAAAAATGAAAAAAATATTTAAGTTACAGCAAACAGTTTGCAGTTAATATACTCATTGTATTGTATACATCTCTATATAGAAAATTATATAAAATTTGTTCCCTTTGTTCCTTAAAAATCACAATTTTTATTAATTAGATATATCTATACAATCACGCACATTAGTTTGTGGAAGTATTAAATATGTACGTTCCTTTAAGTGTTCCAATATGAGTTTTTAGTCCATTTGCTATATTTTGAAGCACAGCTTTATTTACTACCATTCAACTTCTAAGTATGTGCTTTGTGCTAGTTCTAATGGCTGAAATGGTCAATATCATTCAAAATGGTTAAATTTATTGTCCTTGACTAGCACTATGCCATAGTTTATTCGTGTGCATGAACCCTCAAGTTGGACAATCTGAATTTACAGTATTGCACAGATTTCCAGAAAGTCGCATACAGAAAAACATTAGTATGACTCAACTTAGACGATGACATCAGCAAAGCAGCATCTGGTCTGTGTGTATAGATTTCTTTACGGCATTTGTAGAGCATTGAGAAGGCATTATAATCTATTTATTTGGCTAAAGAATGAACTTTTTCTTCTTTCATAGAAAAGAGATACACGTTTGATGATTGAATTGATTATCTTATTTTCTAACTGCACCCCTGATTCTAGAATAAATATTTGAGATTAAATTATGATATTTGACACAGATGCACAACTATTTATCTACTTAAAAGCACAGTCGAAAAACTTTATATTGCTTAATATGAACTTTTTAAATAATAGACAACTCTGTCAATGATGTTCAACAACTTTATTACGTTGACGGACTTAAGTGATTTTTAAATGTAATTATACTTCTCTTTCTAGACAAAGGACATGTTTCTGTATTTATGCCTATGAGTTTCTCTAAGCAATCTTGCTGTTCCAGTTAGACAAGCAAATAAAACCAGATAATAAACATTATTAAAGGAAATGAACGTGGGAAACACTTCAAATGATCATTTTTATCATTACTATTTATGCTCCAAAGACAAAAGGACAAAGTTAATTCTTCCGTAGAAACATGTTTTGCAGTCACTACAAATTTATATTTAACTAAGTTTTTTTTCTTTTTTTTTTTCTCATTGTGATTGAAATGAAACACTGCTAGGTGTTGTTAGGACAGTTTCTAAATAGGTATTATTTTCTTTTTCGACCTCTGATACATCATTTAAGATCGGGTATATGATTTTAACAGCAAAGAATTATAAGTTTCCAGGTCGGACACGGTGACTCGTGCTTGTAAGCTTCAGCCTATGAAGCTGCTGGGGCGAGGGATCGCCGTTCAAGTCCTGCCTGGGGCCCATAGCTAGACCTAGTTCCAAAAAAAATATCTGGGCATGGTGGTACACGCCTGTAATCCCAGCTATTTGGGAAGCCGAGGCTGAGGATTGCTTGAGTCTGTGGTACCCCAGGCAACGAGAGCCTGCGGTTCCACGGGCAAAAATAGCGAGATCTCTTCTCAAAAAAAAAAAAAAAAAAGAATTAAAAGTTTCCATTCTTTGCTTACCACAAAAACATGACTAAGATCATGATTTGTAATGTCATTATCACAAGACAGACTGTTTTTAAGTATGCATATTAAAAAGGATAATGGGGTTGAAAATGAACCCCAAATAAGAACAAATGGTTCAACTCATTTCAGCAGAAATTTCTAAAATGTAAAAAATTTAAATCTCAAATATGCCATAGTAGTCTACACAGAGTATGGAATTTTACTTGAGAAATATTCGTTGTTACATGAAAATACTTCCTAGCCAAAGTTAATGTCTAGGTTTCCTATGAGTTGATGGGAAGATTCTCTTTGTGGTCCCCATAACACTTTTATAGAAAGGGCTGTGCTTCCGCTTTCCTTAACACCAAATCTGTATAACAGATTGAAGATTGTGCTTCAAGTGTCAGAAAAATAAATATTCAGAACTACTAACCAAGAAAAAGTATTTCCTCACAAAAAGTGGTAATAGTTTCTAAATATCACTGCTGTAATAATTGAAGCTGAAAACAAAAACAAAAAATCTTGGTGAAATATAGTAACAGTGGTCACACAAAAATCTTTTATTTTTGAGATCATATTTGCATTTTTCTTGGTTCACACTTTTTCTTGATATTCAGATTGATTTCTAGACCAGTGCAAAGAAAGAAGAAGATACAAGGTGGTCCGGAAATGATATATCTAAACAAAACAAACAAACAAACAACAAAAAAAAAAAACAGACCAAAAAAAAAAGACAAGAGACTTGACTAAATATACATAAAGGGCTAGAGTTTTTGAACAGTAACTAAAAACTCCCAGCTTAAAGGAAATGTCTTCATAGTGCATGCTTATAAATACAGAAGACTTTTATATGATGAAGTCCAGATACCCTTCTTTACTCCAGATTCTTATTTTTAAGTATTTATGCATTATCTCCATTTGACTATCTCACAAGTATCATTAATTAAGATGATCATTCTCCCTGTGAACCTGTTCCTTCCACAGCCTTCTCTTTCTCAGGAAATGGAATCTACATATTTCCTAACGTTCATTTCTTACTTGGCTTGTTTTCAGTTCCCTTGTTTCCTATTTCTAACATCCCACTATAATATATCAACAAGCTCTCTAGCTCTATCAGACCACTTTCTGCACTTCTGTCATCTCCATGCAAGCCACCATATATCTCAGATCATTGCAGCAACCTATTTTACAACTTCTGCCTTTGCCTCCCACCCCCACAAGGTCTATCCTTCTCTTCCAACCCTAGGTCTGGGAGCCCATGAAAATCCAACCAGATTGATCTTTCTCCATCAGAAGTCAAACAGTATCACTCATGTGTCAAACACCTCAGACGGTTATCACTCTACTTTAAACAAAAGTCCTTCAGCGACGTTCTAAGTCCTATGTCAGCTGGCATTTTGACCTTGATTCTTCCTACCCTTCTTTTTCTCATTCCAGTACAGAATAATCCCATTAGTCCTGATTTTTTTCTTAAATAATCCTAGCACATGCCAATTACAGATCTCCCAATCATACCTTGTCCCTCTCTTCATCACATGCAAGTTCTTATTCAAATATCATATCTTCAGGAAGACTTCCCCTTCTTGAAGACTTCTTCATTTAGCAAAACCCTGATTTCCATATATCCTAACTCCCATCTTTGCCTTTTAAAATTTACTGACCTTATCACTATTTGATATACCAGAATTTTTCTTATTTATTTATTAATTTCCTTCATGTTCTAGAATTTATTATCATAAGAGGGAGGAATTTTGTCCTTTGGGTGTTAAGTGTTGTTCATGTTATATGACTAGCTCTAGAATATTATCTGATAATTTTCTAATAGTACATTTATATTGAAATAATAGATAAAATGATAAGAATAATCTTGATATGTATAAACATTGTATTACTCTGTCAATATATTTAATGATTTATATTTATCAGAGAATAAAGAAACTATAAAATATCAATCCCCCCAATAATTGACAACAATAATTGTCAATAATACCATTCTGTATAATTGTCAATTATTGTTGTCAATAATAATCTACCTGCAAGATTATTGGTGGTCATGGTTGAATCTATTTATTCTCTTCAGCTAAATCCATTTTTCTATGGATTTCTACATGTGATCCATAGCTAGATCTTAACTAAAAATTGCTGTGTCCTTGATTATCTCTGAGTTCTTCTTTTCTTTCTTTCACAATTTCACTATTGATGGTTTATTTCCACTTGGTTCAGAGCAGTTTTCTAAGTTGTTGCTTTGATAAAAGTCACTCTAGCTCATATTACCTTTCCCTCTTACTCTAATCAGCAAGCATTCACTCACCATTCCAAAGGGTGAATCGTGGTTATCAAGGTTTTGAAAACAAATCAGGGCACTCAACCTGGACCATGTTCGTTACCCGAACTAGTTCAAGGATTAGATTATGATAATGAAACAGCACATGGAAACCCTAAGAAGGTGGGATTTAAGGATACGATGAATCATATAAAATGAAACAAAAATTAGGTAAAAAGATAATACATTATTTACAATATTTGATCAATTTTGAGGGTGGGGGCATTTGTGTTGCTTAAGACTTTTATAGGGAGGGTAACGTGCTCTAATATGTCTTCAGAATCTCAAATTATTGAGCAGGGCCTTTTTCTTCAATCAAAAATTATACAAGGTGCTAAACATGGCGACTATAACTTTTAGTGCTATCTTTTTTACTATCACAACAGAACTGATTTTAAAGATGTGGTGACAAGAAATTTGATTTTCAGCTGAATGTTTAGTACTTACCGCTTCCCTGTTGGGTAGAATCTGGAGCAAGAATGACCATCCCAGGCGCAGTAAGGGTCTCTTGCCAGGCAGCAGTCAGCGCAGGCTGTCCCATAGATGTGGCAGCGATGCAGAGACACTTGGGAAACCCCTTCATTAGAGCTCACATACAACTGTTGCTATTAGAGGAATCACGATGATTTATTTCAGATGTGGAAGTTAAAAGAAGACTTTCAGCAGAAAGCCATTATAATATAAACCCACAAACCCTTGGACTCATTCTGAAGCAGACTAAAAAGGAGAAGCAAAGTACAGAAGGATAGCCAAAATAAATAGAATTTTCCTATGTTAATATGCCTATAACATTACACTTTCCTATTTTTTTTAAAGCTCAAAGCTCTGTGTAGAATGGTAATGTATTTTAGACATTGGGATTCATTGTTCGCTCAGATTTGAGTTAATATATTGCAGATTTAAATTACGATGTTTTCTTTATTTCTTTGAATGCTGTCTCTTAGTAAAGCACAAGACAACTTTCTTATTCTTCAAGTCTGGCAACCCAATACCTTGTAAATTTGAAAATGTCAAGTTTAAAGTACAGGGAATTTTTAAGTTAGAAAAAAAAGGTAGATGGCAAGTATTAGGTAATGTTTTTAAAATTCCATGTTCCTCTAAAAGTGATGTATTATTTATTAAAATAGTTTAATTTTTTTAAAAAAGAATATTATTTATATTCAGGCATCTAAAATTTCTGTGTGATCCCCAATGTTCATCACTCTAAGATGTAAATAAAAATCTTTATCCTTCTTTTATTTATAGGGTATCAAGAGACTCAGACTATTTGTTCAATTCCTTTAATTGTAGGTAATTTGGCTCTCAGGAGTTGAAGGGATACCTTTTTAACTGATACTTCTTATTTGCAAAATGCTGATAGTATGTAATTCAAATAAACTTAGAATCTCTAAGCTGGAATTCGTATTCATATAATGCACATGTGCATATACATGCATACATCTATTCATATAATGCACAGATGAATATACATGCATGCATCTATGCATATTTATACACATACAGCTTAAACATTTTCAATGGAGTATCATTGGTCCACCAGGCTCTGAAGGAAGACTACTTGAATTAAAATCAAACAACAATCCCTTTGTAACTTTTTGATATTTTAGTTTCCTCTTGGTAGCGCTGGGATGCTATAATACCTAACTTACAAAGTTTTCATGAGAACTAAGTGAAGCAAGAGTTAATTTTACATGTAATATTTAGAATAGTTTCTGGCTAATATATGCTGAATGGATGTTTATAGCAGTAGTAATTATCAACTATAAAACTATTGATCTATGCATTTTAAATATTAATCATTTGAATCACATCTCATTGTATCATGTCAATGTATAATTGTTTTTTTAGCTTAATTAGTTTTGCATACATTGTGAAGATGATCACCAACTTATACATTCAAACTATAAAAAGCAACTTATTTTTTACAATAATTTCTGTAAGTAAATCTGAAATAAGTTTTCATTGAGTACATTAATAATATAGTGAATGCCACAGATTCATTAAAGTATTTTAGGAAAACAACTTTACTGGAGAAAAAACTATAGGTAGTTTTACTCTAGAAATTATCTTTTTAATTAATACAATCATTTTCTGCTATATGTAACACATGAATATATTAGAGAATGAAAGAGTACAAATCTGGGGTAACAATAGTCTGAGCACTAAGTAGGCACTAAATCCAAGGTTCTTAAATATATATAAAATACCACTGGTAATTTTATGCAGGGAAAAAAGTGTAGCATGCCACTGTGCAAACAAATTTCAAAAAAAATCAAATTACTTTGCCCTGAATCTAATTGACTTAAATATTTTAGATTATATACCTTATATGTTGAAAACAGATTTAACATTCAGTTTTCCTAGTTGTAGGGGCATATTTATATCATAATTGTATGAGCCAGAATGTGAGCTAAAAGTTCACAAGTTGAATTACAAGTTGAAGCTTGTCACTGTCTATAAGACTATTATGCCACACAATGGCTTTGTGCCCATTTTGAATTTTGATCAGAAACTTTTTCTTTCCATTTAACTACTGTAAACAAAGGGCTTCCTGCTGACTTCAAAGACAATTCTGACTTAGGATCAGCTCCCTAGGACATTGGGGAAAATGACAAATAGTTCTTATTACTTGGGAAAATGTTTGTATATACCACACAAACATTTTTACAGATGAGATCCTTAGCTCCATTATAGCCAATTTATTTTTCTTCATAAAATTTTGTCAAGTGAAAAGAGTACAAGACAGGCATTGGAATACTTCTTCATCTGTGGCAGACCAAATATGGTGAAGAGCACTAAAGCTATGTCATCCTTGTGCTAACACATAAAACCTTTATTCCATATTCCAAGAAAAACAAGTCTGATGCTCTTACAAACAGCATTTCCCAAGGACCCACTTTACTGCAGGCAATTTATATAAATTAACTCATTTGTGAGAAAGGCATTACCTTGCAGAGACAAAAACTTAGGTCACTGAAGTTAAATGATTTGTTTATAATTTATGTGCAGATTGAGATTCAAATATATGTTAGTGACTCTGAAACCTACTTTATTTGGCTACAATCCTCTAGACCTTAGAGCTTTTGTTTTAGATGAACACTTTTGGGGAAGGAGAGATACAGGTCTGCATCTTGAGAGACTGGGATTGGGCTTTTCCTTTCTTGATCGTTTTTCCTTTGTATGTGCAGGAATAGATCAGAAGATGAAAGCTATCTAATAAAGTCAAACATTTATTCCTCCAAATTCTGAATTATAGTACAGTTTGGAGCTGAGACAGTAAAATCTCTTTATAATGACATGGATTAGCCCCCCAAAATAGTGCTTCTGTAGAAATAAGCATAAAAGAGAGTACTGCATATTTCAAACATGTGACAGCAGTAGGATTTCAAAAGAGGATTGTTGCCCCTTCCAAGCTCCTGAGAATGTTTGTGATGTGATAATAGCCAAACATTATGCTAAATTCTTCCTTCAGAAAGATTATTTTTATTTGGGTTGGTTTCACATACTGTAATAGCTAAAAATATAGGATATACAAAATGTTGGACTAGCTTGTTGTAATATGCTGTGTTATCAAAGACTTTATGCAAAAATGAGTTTTGCACTAGTAGGAAATATATGCAGCATTAAAATAGAAGTAATTTTAACTTTTAACACTATTAATTTCCAAATACTACAATTACTTTTTCTGAATTTATAAAATGCACTTTTTATGATGCAATTATTTACATGCAAAGGTAGTAACATTGGGACACTTACCTTTTTGGATGAAATTTTCATTGTTGTTATGGGAGCATGATTCTGAAAGATTAGAAAAACATGTCAGTTGAATATGTACAATTTACCATGTAAAATAGATTTTCTTTTAAATTTCATGAAATCATTTCCCATTATACGTACTTATACTTTCAAAAATTTGTAAAACTCATCTAAAAAGTTATTTTTTTCTGTTTGAAGAAAGAATTTGTTGCATGACTACATACCTAAACTGAATAGTTGAAATTATAAGTAATCTATCAATAGACAAAAGCACTTTCTAAGAACTTTAAAATTGAAAAAGTTTATTTTTGATAACTAAGTCAAATTACTCACTCAGCATTTGGGTATGCAGAGACTGTGAAATGCTACCCTTTTTTATTGTTCCACAAGGGTGCTACACAGAACACTATTATTCACCTGCCAAACGATGCTTCAGAAAGATGCATCCTTAATTCTCTTTGTTGCAAACAAAGAAATATAGCAGCATGAAAACCTTCTCTTTTAGTAAATGTGATCAGTGAACGAGTCTTTTCTGAAATAGTAATTCTTTTTGAAAGTCATTCTATTCACTTTACTTCTTAAACATTATTAGTTCCCTTTAAAGCTTAAAAATTAGACTTGAGATATCTTTAGAAAGTTCATGAAGTTTTATTCAAATAACTCAATTGGAAGCAAATGCTCAAAACCAACTATATCCACAATTATTTTACATTCTGGAGTTTGTGTCTTTACAAACATTTAAAAAGAAGATGATGATATTGATTGCAACAAGTTTTGGTTATCACTCAGAAACACACACATGAAGTTATACACAAAGTATTTTAATTTAGTCTTTGTAGGCACCTACTAATAGTTGTACCTACAATTCAAGTTAAATCTAAGAATGCTGGAAATATTTTCAGAAACTATTCTTAACAGTATTAGAGGAAGAGATTACAGTTCAGAACTATAAAAACTGCATTTTCTGTAGAATATCACTGTGACATTTAGCTACAGAATTTTTTCAGCTTAAATGCATTATTTCCTATGTGCCCATCACAGTATATCACATACACCCAATTATTTTTACTTCACCTCAGAAAATGTGACACAAACACCATGTAGAAGACAGTAAATGTATTTGGTAACTGTGTCTCTAGATTTAGCCATTATCAATCACTGGCACGTGATCCATAAGAAAGTGCCAACATTTTTAGTCTCTCTTTTGGGCTCATGACCCTAAATGCATTTTCAGTGACTATATTTTTCCACCAAGAGTTTATTCTTCACAATGATAGCACCAGCATAACTCATGTAACAGACCATAAGTAGTTAACACATGAGCATAACAACACATTTTTAAGGTCTTTTTATAACATATATGTTTGGCTTTATTTCAAACTCAATTAATTAATGTTTTCTTATTATCAAAAAAGATATTTCCAAATTAAAAATGAAGTGCTGTAACATCGTAATGTTGCCATCTTGAAGAAAACTCCAGAATAAGATATTCTATCTTATTTTGGTCAGTGAAGTTGCTAATATTAAATTGAATGAGAAAAAAATATTGTATATATAATGCAATTTTGGTTACTCTAGTGAAATATTCAATTTCTTTAAAAAGCCAGACACAGAAAAGACACTTGAATATGCATAGTTAACATGCTATGAGTACAATTTTAATGTAGTAAAAAACCTTATGCCAAAGTAAATCTAGCATTAAAATTTGTAAATTTAATAATACATTGAAAATTTACCAGACTTTCTCAGATTTTCTATTTATTTTTTTATTTCTTCATATTTAAAATTAATCTAATCTAACAATATTGCATGGAATACTTTTTATAAATTCAATTCAATATTTTTGGTGACTATGGAAAGTATATTAATATAGTCAATACATTCTGTGTCCACTAAACAAAGTAACTTACTGAACTAGTAATAGCCTATTCCTGGGGGTATAGAAGTGCTATTTTTACTTTGTTATAGGCTTATTCTGGTCTTTTGTTTTCTGTGGGTCATTTTTTCCTGAATGGTTGAGTTAGAAACAGGAGTCTGTGATAGGATTGAGTCCATGCCAAAGTTTCTTAGCAATGTTAACCACTCCTCTGGCTATGCTTAACCAGCCTTCCAAATGCTGATAATAGGCACCACTTGAATTACAACCTCTTAAAGAAAGAAGGGTGTGCCTCTTAAAGAAAGAAGGGTGTGCAGCATAACAAAACTGCTACCCAGGCTCATAAAAAGATGATGATGATGATGATGATGATGATGATGATGATGATGATGATGATGATGATAATAATAATAATAATAATAATAATAATAAGAAGAAGAAGAAGAAGAAGAAGAAGAAGAAGAAGAAGAAGAAGAAGAAGAAGCACAATTCCCTGAGTTGTAGAGATCATTCAGGATTGAATTACCTGTTTATTTTTCCTTTGTTGTTTTTCTTTGTTTTAATACCAAAAATCAAGGACAAAGAGATAATGCAATGAAATCTCAAGTTCAGACAGAACACAAAGTTTCTGAGTGGTTAAGAAGCAGTATTTGCTTTATTTAACTAAAAGGGCAATTGAATCAAAAGCAATAAAACAAAAGAAAACAAAGCAGCTTTTCTTGAAATCTCTAGCTGAAAAAATGAGAAAGTTTATCTAACAACCAATAATAGGAAAGCATTTCATTTCAGTGACCTGTGAAACAAATTATAAAAGCTCTTTCATGTCAAATCTTCTAGACCTTAACCACAAGAACTCATTTTTTAAAAATAATGATGATCAAAATTCTTCAAGTTGTGTTGAGAGCTTAAAAAACCTCATCCTTTTATGCTAAGATAACTTGAATTGTAAAAATAATACTTCAAAAATATTTTTTCTATTTCTTATTTTATCTGATGTTTCTTACCCTTCAAAATTTATAACATACATTTATTTGATCTTTTATAAAATATCTTTTCCTCCCAAGTGGCTGCAAGATTAAAGAACTCCATTTATCAAGCATGTTCTGAGACTAATTGAAAGGATGTTCAAACCTTAAAGACTTCCAGCTCCTCCAGAATGAGCTCACCACTGGAAGAACTGTTCGCAGGAAGAACAACCACCTTCTGCACAGTACCACGATCTAAATCAAAGAAAGAAACAAGATGTTGCAATACTCATTTTTTTAAAAGAAAGATGGATACAAGATGACCAGTTTAAATGTTAGAATATTATTTGTATAATCACCTAGTTAACAAAAAAATGATTACTAATGACAAGATGCGGTTTTATTCTAAATCTCGTATGTTTAAGTTGAGATATTGTGTACTTCAAAAGAAACTAATATGAACATCTTATATTTTACACACATTGTTGTAGTCACAGGTCATAATTCAAAAAAGTGGGTCCTTTGCCCTCAAGGAAAAGAATTCATGAGAGGGTGCTAGGTAGGATTGAACCAAGCAAAGCTTTATAAGAGAGACTCATGCTTGAGGGGAAGCAATGCTGGAAAGGAGAAGCCTGGCTTCTGGAAGGATGTTAAGAGAAGATATTTTTAAGTGCAGGCCCAAGAGGCAGGGAAAAGAAGAACGGTGTGGTAGCTTGTTTTGGGTTGGGCTATGCCTGGGCAAGAGCAGGCAGGTTACATTCCAAGAGTTTATGCAGTCTCTCAGCTTGCTCCCTCCAGGAAATTGTGAGGATCTTTAGTCAGGATCTAATGCTTTTTGTCTATTATGACCCCTAATGGTCATTGCGAGTCAGTGCATGGTCAGAGGGGCAAATCATTTAGATAGGTCTCTTCAGTCTATAATTCAGTCCACCTGGTCAAACAGGACTTGGGGCAACTCATTCTATTGGCCATCAATTTCTTTTACTTAAGTTGTCATAGTAATGGAGAGAACAAAGAGTTCCAATATCTTAGGAAGGAAAAAATTGTTTTTGAACCAACTATATATTCTTGAAATATTAATACATAACTTTAATTTTGATTCTTAATAATACTACCCCCATCTC
Organism: Uropsilus gracilis; assembly: GCA_004024945.1. Classification (NCBI taxonomy): domain Eukaryota; kingdom Metazoa; phylum Chordata; class Mammalia; order Eulipotyphla; family Talpidae; genus Uropsilus; species Uropsilus gracilis. The sequence continues at coordinate 31,379 of PVHY01016494.1, forward strand.
CAAACCAAAGCTATTATGTGACACTATCATATTTTTATAAACATTGGCACACAGTGATTTGATTATCTGAGACAAAGGGTTACTATGAATGAATTTTTATAATAATTGCATTCTAAACCACTCAAACTACAACCTGACATTTGATCTGTAGCTGAGAGGGAGTTTAACAGTAAAATGTTTCACTCATGATTCAAAAGAATTCCAAAGCAGTAGCAAAACTGTGACTTTATTTCTGAGGTAGAGATCTATTCACAGAATAATTGTATTTTCACAATTTTGTAACTTTGGAATGTTTCTTTGGATATTATTAAACTTAGGGAGAAAGTTGAAATTAGGTGAGTCTAATATACTGAAGCAAATACAGAATTCACTCATATTTCTTGATAAGATTGCCAAAAATAAAATGTCCAAATTTCAAGATATACAAAAACATATTTTCATATTTTAAATTTTAGATTAAAAAAAAATACTCTCATATATCATATAAGGATTTTCCAGGTATACAATTATGGCACTTCATCAATCACATTCATTTTAGGTTTAAAATAAACTATCTAAGATTCTGCAATGCAATGTTATAGCACATTTGTGAGTGATTTTACATATATAGGTACCTGATCTTAGACTTTTTAAACTATTACTCTGCAGTTTAGAGTTCAGTACTTAAATCCACACTCAAATTACAACCCCACAGCTTTGCAGGTTATCTAGAAGTAATTAAAAAGCTTCAAAATTTCCCTATTTCACTGATCAGTCCTGGAACAATGTGTACTGTTTTCTTGGAAGATAGTACTCAATTGCAAATTAGAAGTTAAAAAAATATTGAGATGCTGTGCAGATACATGTCACAATGAAAAGAGAATAATGTGTTTAGAAATGTTTCCCAATTTCTATTACCAATTCATTATAATGAGCACTGGAAACTTCTAGATAATAGATACACAAAAAAAGCTAATATGAAAGTCTTGAAATTATAACCTCTAGGGAGTGTATGTGTGTGTGTGTGTGTGTGTGTGTGTATGAGTGTGTGTGAAGGGTGAGTTGTAAAATTCTTTGTTTTTAGATTGTGCTATCATAGAGGTCATGCTGTTTTTTTAAAGAAATCATAACAGTTTTATGGTTCTCTACTACAGCTTATAAGAATCATTAGTACTCTTCATGTCAACAATGATCTCTTTTTTGAGTAGAAATCACAAATATTGTGTAAAACTATAGTTCCAAACAGTTGATAGAAAGAGTATCTTAGAGAACTCTGCAAATATAAAATGATTAGCCCTAAAAATAATTAGCTAAACATTTTCCAATTAGCCAATTTACTTTTCTTTACTAAATGTTGCAACTTACTGTAAAAGCATTATTTTACATAAATAATAATTTATCCTCAAAGAACCCACAACAAATACATTTTTATGTCATTTCTAAATATTATAAAATGAATAAAGATAAGGATTATTGGAGCTTTGGTGGTAGATGTGTACAGTAACATATAAATGAAGAAGTGTGACTCTATACCTCTAAATGACAGGCAATGCTGTTAATCAATGTTAGCCCAATGATAGATAATATGATTAGTTTAAATAGTTGATTAACAAATTAAACTAAGATATCTAGTGCTTTCTTTCTAAGAAACAAGTATCATAACTCTAGCCGACACCATTTACAAACTTCATTCTCTGTGCATTTCTGATCTTATTATACATTTAGTAATACTTCTGCACAAAATTCAGTTTAGGTTCTCAAGAGACAGATTTAAAGTAGTCCAGTGTAATCATTTCTAAGCACATCATAAATTATTATTTAGTAGAAAAATCAGTTTTCAAATGCTCAAGTGTTGTAAACTTTTGCAGTACTTCAACAAAATCAGTATGTGTGAAGTCATTCATAGTTGCACCTGAAACAGGTGGATGTTTATGGGATAGTTTCTTTCAAAATACAAGTAGGATATATACCAATAGCCAATATGTTCTTTCAACACAGTCACAATTCTTTCAGTTCCCTAATAGGAGATACCTTTGAGGTATACTCAGGCTTATCATTCACTATTAGTAGTACTTAGGTACATAAGTAAACTTGAGTTGCCCTTTATCCATTTTTGCTCATTGAATCAACACAAAATTATTGAGAACCTTCAGTGAATCAGACACTATAACCAGTATAAATGCAAAGACAAATAGTGATAGCATTTGAGTTCAGACTAGAAGTTATGGTTTTTCGAATAGTGTGTTCCTATTAAAATGTTA
>PVHY01016495.1:0-33642 GCA_004024945.1 Uropsilus gracilis
TCTAGCCCCCCAGTGTCCCAGGTCTCTAGCCCCCAACCTCCCAGGCCCCAGCCCCCAGCCTCTCAGCCCTACAGCTCCCTAGCCCCCCAACCTCCCAGCCTCTGTGCCTTTGCTCATACTAGTCCCTCTGCCTGTAATGCCTTTCCCCATGGCTCTCACTTCAAAATTCGCAAGGCCACAATCCACAGCCCAGGACTTTCAATCAGGTTCCCGCGATAGAAATGCCTTCTCCTTCCTCTGGGTCCCCACAGCACAGGGTCTCACTCCCTAGCACAGTTGTTTGTGTGCCGGCCTTGCTCCCACCAGGCCCTCTGAGCCCAGCAGCTTCTGCAGACAGGGCTTTCTCCCACCAGGAGCTGCCTTTCCCTGGGGCCCAGCACAGAGCTGGGTCCACAGCACCCATCCACCCAACAGCAGGACATCTTGACTCTGGGGTGGGGTCTGTGAGGACCCCTTTACCTCTTTAAGGTCCACAGGCCAGCTAGTAAGGCCAAAGGGTCCCTCCCCGGAAAGATGTTTTTAAAGGCACAAAATAAAATAACGAGAATCACCAAAGAAACCATTGAAACTGAACTAGGGTTACCATAACATTATTTAAAACTATCACAATTTATGTGCTTCTTCCGTAATGTCTTAAATAACAAGATGCAGATCTAGCAACGACTGCGATTCTGAAGTATGACGAACAAAACATGACTTCAAGACACCCACAGCACCGTGCTAGGAATGACCGTTGCATGAGTTCCTGACTGTCTACCAAATCACAGAGCAGCGACTGCCACGGAGGCTTATCACCTACCTTCGTAATTAAAAGAATTACAATTAGCAATTATAATTAGAGGTTAGTGAAAATAGGGGTGGGACTTTTCTCTCCTGCCCAGGGAGTTTTGGGGCACTCTGGATTCACCAGAGCCCCACAGAGAATGCCAGGGTAGTGGCCGGGACCTCCGAGGAAAGAGCGGGGTTGGTTCTGGAACCAGATTCAGGCTGTGTGCCACTTGCCATGTCCCTGACTTTGTCTGAGTCTCCATGCCCACCCACTGGGCAGTCAGCATCCCCTTCCCTTGCCCCCCAGCATCATAGGGAATGTTCTGGAGCCCAAACCTCATCACTGTTACCCACTGCTCTGGGGCTGACAGTGCAAAGGTCAAATCCCTCTGTCTTGTGCCTAAAGCTCGGTCAGATGGCCACGGACGCAACCATGCCAAACCCCCACCCCCCACCTGTCTCGGTCAGACAGTCATGGATGCCACCTCCCTGCCCCCCACCTGTCTTGGTCAGACGGCCATGGACCCAAGCCTGTTGTGGCCAGCCTGGCTGTTGTGGGTCAGAAAGATGCCCACCAGGGACGCCTGGCAGCGAGACCCCTGAAAATGAATGACCACTTGGAGCTGCTGTGCCCAGACAGCCTAGTGGGGCAGCCCTGGCCTCTTCCCAGGGAGCTTGTTTTATGTCTCAAAAGTGCAGGGCTGACAGGTGATAAATCGCTGAGGGAGGCTGGAGTGGGCGCAGGCTGCCTGCCCGGCGCCTGCCTCGCCACCCGTTGTACCCACCGCCGCCCTCTGCGGAGGGATGAAAGCACCATTAATTACCCGGGCAGAAAGGGCGCCGTGAGGACGCGCCCCAAGGCAGCTCGGAGACCATCCCTGGCCATGTTTCCCAAGCATAGCGGAGGCTAGGGGCCAGCTGTCAACCCTTCATACTCTCTGTCCCCAGAAGGCTGCACTCTCCTGCTCCCCAGGGCCACCTCTCAGGCTAGGTCTTGCCCCAAGACTCCTGGCTTAGCCACTGTCACTGAAAGATGGTTTTATGTAGACAGGACCCCCAAAGAGTGCTTCCCACATGGGGGTGGGGCTGGTGGGGTCCACCCTATCAACTCCGTTGCCTTCACCAGCGCAAATCCCACTCTACTTGGGAAGCATCTCTGGCCTCTCCCAAACCCCACAGCTGACTCTCATCTCACCTTATGCCCAGGCAGCTAGCCTGTCTGTACAGTGCCCGTTCCAGGTACCTGTGCATGTGTGTGTCAACCACTGTCCAGCTCAGGCGAACTTCCTGCCAACCACCAAGAGGAAGAAACTGTGGCTGTCCCACTTTACAGACAAGATAACCGAGGCTCAGTGAAGTTAAGTGACTGGTCCAACCAGCACAGTGGTAGGTGACAAGTCAGGGGTTGCTCCCAGCCTGACTCCTGAGCTCCCCCATGAGCAACATATTGGCCTCAGGGAGGTCCTCCCTGTGTACACAGGTGGCCAGAGGGTTTGCCAGCCCTCTGAAGACCCCACCTTCCATTTCTGCCCCTGCCCAGGATCTCACTCAGAACTCAAAGACTCCTCCCTATTTCTCCAAATCCCACTGGTCCCAGTTCCCACCTCCTTCAGGAAGCCTTCCCTGACTGCTTGCTCTTTGCAGAGTCAGTAATCTTTCAGCACCTCCCAGGTTTTAGCAGAAATGTTAGGAATGGCTACTAGCACTGCCTTTGGATGAGGGGGTGAGTGAAGCTTTTCCTGGTCTCCACCACCACTACACCCCCAAGGACACAGACACTCCTTAGGGGCTCTTTCAACAGAAAAAGTGGGGGAAGCCTTGCTGTCAGATGAAATAGTGAGCCCATAGCTGGCTGTTCGTGCAGACCCCCACCAGAGGCAGGCCTGCCCACTCATGATAGGCAGCTGCTGCCCAGGATCTTCAGTTTGGGGGGCCCTGAGAGTCACCCAGGCTGGCTAAGGGCAGCCAGGAGTCAGCGCTGTAGCCGCTCCCTGAGTGGAGAGGTGCCCTGGGCAGAGGTGCATCAGCAGATGCCCACACGGACAGTCAGACCCAAGTTCAAGGCAAGGTGAAACCAAGGCCTCTGCTCCCGGCTCTGGCCTCCCCTGCAGCACCCACCTTCCTAATCAATGTGCTTGCTCCAGACATCTGGATGTGGGTACCTGAGCCCATGAGGCCCACAAAGGATGGTCCCTGAAGCCCCAGAGGGTGGCTAAGGCAATGCCCCATGTGAGACTGTAGGAAACGCAGTGCAACAGAGAAGACTCACAGAGCCCACGTCCCGACAAGGGAAACTTTCCGAGATAGCTTACTGAGGGGGAAAGTAAGCTGTGGAGTGATAAACGATCTTTTAAAACCATGGAATAGAACCATAGGCTTTTCTATAGGTACACGTGTGTCGAAGAGCACAAAAGAAGACTGTAAAAAGCTCCAAATACCTCCCCTGAGGATCCCCACAGCCCCCTGACCCCAACTGGGGCCCACCCAAACTCTCCACCCCCAGACCAGCCCAGCTCATGAACCCTGCCCTTCTCACCCTCAGAGGGCAGGAGCATAAACCGTCACCAACTTTGGGGAGAGTACCTCAGCAACATGTATCAAAAATTAAAATCCTGGGCCAGGTGTGGCGGCATGTGCCTTTAATCCCAGCCTGGGAGGCCAAGGCTAGGAATCGCTTGAGTCCGTGGGCTCAAGACTACATCTGGCAACAGAGCCAGGTCTCAAAAAATAGCCAGGCATGGTGGCATATGCCTGTAATCCCAGCCTTGGGAGGCTGAGGCTAAGGATCACTTGAGTCCATGGGTTTGGGACTATCCTGGGAAACATAGCAAGACCTAGTCTCAAAAAAAAAAAATCCATAAAATCCATAAAATGTTCATTTTAAATGCACGTATTCTTGTTCTATATTCCAACCCGCAGACAAACTCACAGTATGTAAGAAGACATGTACAAGGAGGTTATTTCTGTGGGCTGCAGAAATAAAACCACCCCAGCAGCCACAGCCAATGTTGGAGGCTGAATAAACCAAGGGGACCCCAGCTGACCACCCCGCAGCTTGAGCAGATGAACACGGTGACCCCTCACAGCCAGTGAAGAGACAGGTGTGTGCATGACCTCTGGGTGCTGGGTTCACAGGGGCTTGGAAATACATTCTTACAAACATTCTCAAATGTTCTTACCCAAAAACAACAGTGGCTGAGCTGGAGCCTGTTTGTGCATGTATGTGTATGTGTGCGTGTGTGCGTGTGTATGCGTCTGTGAATGTGTTTAGTGGAGGGAAAACTGGAGAGAGAATGTGTTTAGTGGAGGGAGGTTACTTTACACCCTTCTGTAATATTTGACCTTTTTGTAAGTCATGGGCTATGCCGCTATTAGAGAGAGAAAGCAGCATAAGGTGAGACGCTGCCCATGGGGGAGGCTGGGCTTGGTGGGGGGCACAGGGAGGAAGTGGGAGGGCTCTGTACATGTTGCTCGTTTGGCTCAAACCTTAAACCATGCAAAAAAAAAAAAAAGTATTTTTTTAAGTACAGATTAAAAGCCTTAAGAGGCTAGAAACAGACCTTTGTCTTGCAGGTGAAGATAAGGTTTTCAGGCTTCTCCAGGTGTGCTCGGGCACCTTCTCCAGGTCTCTCCTTGTGCAGTTACCATTCTTGGACAAGCCCGTTTGGGGAGGGCAAGAGGAATGTAGCTCTCCCCCCCCACATCTCTGGTTGTGGTCCTTGGAGGCTCCAGGCCTCAGAATCCAACTCATGGGGTTTCTTCTGCACTTTCATGTGCCTGGTTCAGAGAGCACGCTCCCTGACAGCCCACTCGGGGCCCCCATGGCCTGAAATGCAGGCTCTCTGAGGACAGTCTGTCCCAAATAGCTCTTTGTAGCCCTGGGGCAGGCTGGCCCAGCACAGAGGGAGAGCTCATTACGCAGGTGTCAAGGCCACAGACTCCGGATAACTCATGCATTAGCGCTTCTGGAAGGCCAAGCGCTGTCTGAACGCCTCTCTGGGGCCACTCATTTTGCCTTGAATTATGATTCCGCCTGCCCTGAGTGACAGCGGGCTCCTCAGAGGAGCTCCCCAGCCCACACCCCGATGCCTGCAGCAGCCCTGCAGCTCACCCCACAGCTCAGGACTCATGAAAGCCAAGCCAGCATGAGCCAGGAAGGCAAGAGAATGAGCAACGCAGGCAGGCCTGGCTGAACGGCTAGCTCCCACGGGGCCACGGGAAAGCAGACGGGGATGGTCAGATGATCTGACTTTCCTGGGCAGCGACCAGGTTTTAATGTAAAAACCTCCTGATCATTCCATGTGGGAGACTAAATCATTTTACAACAACCTCCATGACCCAGGTCACATCCTGTAGGGCTGTCAGCCATCTTCAGCCCAGACCCCCAGGCCTCTGGGAGCCACTGGAACAGCCACTCAGTATTCAGGACAGCCATAGTGAAAGAAGGAAAGCCCCCCATATGCAGGAAGTTTTCTTGATCCTGCCATCCCAGTAGCCCAAGCACCCAGAGCCCACACTTGACACCCCCCACCTCACCCCAGAGTTCACAGTCCAGTGCCGGGGGGGATCAGGAACTGCTGTTTGGGTACAGGGTGAGCTGGCTCTGCAGTCCCCGGCTGTGTGACCCAGGACAAAGGGTCACCTCTCTGAGTTTCTGCTTCCTCCTCTGCAAAATTCAGGGAAGGATAGCAACAGTTTCCACCTCCGGGGATGGGGGGTGCAGGTGCTCCTCTCCACAAGGAGAGGAGATGGGACACACAGAAGGACCCCAGGGCCTTGTCCCACTGGAGGCATAGCAGTGAGGAGCCATCTGCAAGCCAGGAGAGAGCCCTCAGAGGAAACCAGCCCTACCGTCACCTTGATCTTGGACTTGAACTTCCAGAACTGAGAGAAAAGACATCTTCCAGCCCGTGGGCTGTTGCTATGGTAACCCCAGCACACGACTAGGTGTAGCAAAAATGCGTGCCTGAGAAGCACTGGCCCATCACCTAACAGGGGTTGCATGGACCAGACAAGGAAGGAGGGGTGCAGGGAGGGCACAGCCGTCCATCTGCCCAGGGTTCCCTGTGAGCACACCCCAGGTACCCACACATCCATCTTCAGGGATGCATGCACCCTAAGGAGGCCATGCTCTGAAAAGCTGAGCACAAAATAGGCTCCAGACCCTCAAGAACCCAGGTCCTGCATGGAGGGGCACTCAGGCCAGGGGCAGGACACTCATCTGACAATGTTAAATGAGAACCTACTATGTGCTGGAGACTGCTTCAGGAGCTGACAGCACAGAGCCAGCTGGGAACCCACCGTCCAGGGCTTCAGTCCAGTGGGAACACAGAAACAAACACTGAAAACTACAAGCCACACGCACACATGTACATGTATGCATGTGTGGAGACATGTATGTTACGTATGTGTTGTATGTAAGGCACACAGTATGGTGTGTGCTGTAAAGGACAGGTGAGTGTCCAGGCAGAGAACACCAGGCAGAGAACACCTGGGGGAAGGGACTCCCTCTATTGGACCCATGGTCAGGGAAGGCCGCTCCCAGAGGGGACATTCAAGGGAGTCTGACACAGGGCATTCCTGAAAGGATGGGTCCAGGCCATGGCACAGCTAGGGAAGGTTCACAGGCGTCACGGGGAAAGCCAATGTGGCTGAAGAGCAGTGAGGATAGGAAGGGGGCGTGGACCCAGCGGTCCTCCAGGCCAAGACCAGGGTGCTGGAGAGCCGTGGGAGTCAGGAGCAATGCGAACTAACCTATGTTAGGTTGAAAAGACACAGGCACTGGCTCCAGAGTTAGAGCAGGTGGCAGAGGAGCAGGCAGAGGTGCGAGTCCACCCAGGAGCATCCATGACAGACAGGAGAGGCCTGCAGCCCAGACCTGGATGGAACTGGGGAGCCAGGCCAACAGGCAGATGCGTGTTCCCCCCCCACCCCTCTCGCTCTTTCACTCAGCAGCCAGTCCTCACCCCATGCCAAACCCTGGGAGTCAGAGCAATCGAAGCCTGGGGCCTTGGCATGGCCTTCTGGGCATGGGGGGCACGGCCTTCTGGGCGTGGGGGGCACGGCCTTCTGGGTGTGGGGGGCAAGGCCTTCTGGGGGGCAGTCCCCACACCCACAGCACCTGTCCTCTCCCAGACCAATCTGGCCCCAAGAGCCTCCAATCTCATCGAGTGACTGTGCAGTCTCCTCCCTCCCTGGTGGAGGTGGGGGTGGGGCATTTTGAAGCTATTAGCAATTGACATCTGTTAATTATTACTTTGTCCACTTCTGTTTTGCTTTGACCCACACATTGCTCAATGCACCCGCAGCCCCGGTCCTGTGCAAACACCACCTCCCAACAAGGAGATGGGGGGTGGGGGAGGGCGGTGGGCCTTCGAGATGGTGAACTGTGAAAGGTGGGGCTCAGCGTTGGGCCAGAAACGAAGGGTCCCCATCCAGCCTCTTTCCAGCCCCACCCTTCCAAGGCTCCCACTTTGTCCTTGGAGAGATGGTCCTCCCAGCCGGTCCAGAACCTTCTTTTACAGACCTAAGAACCCTGGCTGAGCTATCAAGCTGCAAGTATTATCAATTGTATGGAAGGAATAGTCCCCAGGAGTGAAGAGAGGGGTAAGAAGCACAAAGAGTTGGCTTCTCTGGTGGGGGGGCGGGCGTTGGACCAAGCCGGGGCCAGCCGTCCCCTCTGGCCTGGAGAAGCTGACCAGACGAGGGATGGCGGGATCGGAATTCCAGGAGGGAACCCTTGAGGATGAAGGCATGGCAACCGGACCGGCAGGCGGAGCGTGCAGCTGGCTGAGCTCCAGGGTGCAGAGAAAGGGGTTGCTGCTCCTGCCAGTTTTGGACAGCCCTGGAAACCAGCCTGAGACGTCTGGGCTGGACCCCAGGGAGAAACAGGGAGCCCCTTAAAACTGGAGAGCAGAGGTCTGTGCCATAGGGGTAGGTGAGGGTGTGGTCGGGAGGCAGGAGCGTGAGGGAGGCTGGGTCACCCCCCGCAAGGAGCGGTGGGGTGATGGTGAAGCAGAAGCCAGTGCCGGAGGGAAACTACCAGCCTTGCATGAAGGAGCAGGGAGGGGAAGGTGAGAAGACACCAGGCTGGGACTCCCTGGCCCAGGACAGGGTCTGGACACCCTGCAGATGTCACCTGAAAGAGGGAAATCGGGGTGCAGGGAAGGGAGACTAGAGTAGGAAGAAGCAGATTCAGGGAGTGAAAAGGCCCTCCACCTGGTCTGCTTAATATGCCCTCGTAGACCCATTTCAAGTCTCCATCATGGCTGGGCATGCTGGCACACACCTGTGATCCAAGCGCTGGGAGGCAAGAAGCCAGGGATGGCTTGAGTTCGCGGGTTCGAAACTACCCCGGGCAACATAGCAAGACCTGGTCTTGAAAAAGCATCCGGGCACCGTGGCGGGCGCCTGTAATCCCAGCTACCTGGGAGGCTGAGGGTAGGGATCGCTTGACTCTGCAGGATTGGGACTACCCCGGGCAATATAGTGAGACCTAGTCTCAAACAAACAAACAAACAAACAAACAAAAAAGTCTCCATCAGGAGAGTGGATCGGGAGCAGCCCAGGGATGGGTGGCTGACACCCCAGACATGAATGGTGGGTGAGAAGAGGTGGGCGCCCAGGGCAAGATGCTCAGAAGGTCCAGAGGTGTCACAGAAGCATGGGAGGGACAGTGTCAGGGAAGACAAACATCAGGAGGGCCAGTGCCCAACCTGGAGGGGCTGGCTGGGGCCGCAGCCATGAACCGATCACCATCACATTCCCTATGGCTTGAGTGCTTTTTACATGCCAGGCCTTGAACTTGGCAAATGACATCCATCATCTGTTTCACTGTCACCTCCAACCCTTCATCCCAGGGTTAGTACTGTTATCCCATTTTACAGAAGGGAAAGTCAGCAAAGAGAGAGTCAGCCACACAGCTAGCCACACCCTTCAGACCCACACACAGTCGCTGTCCAGTCAGCTGGCATTGGCAGTGGGCAAAGGGCATCCAGGGGCCAGAAGGTGACCAGGTGGGAACAGTGAACCCTTCTCCAGCTGGGAAGGGAGGGAGAGCGGCTCCGGCAGCTTCCTGCAGGAGCCGCCCTTCTGAGCGGAAGGATCTGGAAGGCTACCGCAGGGGGTCAGAGCTGGGAAGGACGTTTAGTTCCTGTTCTGCCTTCAGGATCCAAACTCGGAAAACAATGACTGCTAGGAGTCACTTGATGACTAAAATTCTCGACTCTTGCTAAGTTTAGCACCCGGGGCGGGGCGGGGTGGGCACAGTGACGCTGCCCCTGCACACTGGACTTCTCCACTAGTCTGGAGTGGTCTCCCCACTTTAACTCCTCTGTTCCCACATTTCCAAACAATAACTTCCAGGACATGAGGGCTGAGAGAAGAGGGAGATCCCCTTTCAGGAAGCAAGAAGAGGTGATGTTTGACCCACAGGCATCACTCACTCATGTTGGGTCTCAGGTGCCAGCTGTGGCTTACAGGGACTCCCGAAACCTTGCCAGCTCTCCACCTGCACTAAGCAGGGGCTGGCTTCTGAGAGGGGACAGGGGAGGGGGTACACACCATCCAGCCATGCCCTGTGGGCAGGGGCCACACTGCTTGCTGTTGTCACAGCTAAAGGACAGTAGAACCTCCCTGGAGACTCAGATGGCCCGGAATTCCGCCCCCTCTGCTCCCTGCAACAATCCCAACAATCACCTCTCCATCACATCCCACACATGGTCATTTATCATAGGCCGGTAGGATGTATGTCATCTCTCCAGGAAGAGCTTGTAAGTCCATATATTTGGGTTTTTTTACAGTTTGGGGGAAACTTTCAACATTGACTATGTTCAGCCCCAGTTGTTCCCTTTCTTAAACGCATCCCTATAACACCAAAACTCAGACAGATGAGAACTGGGTATTGAAACCCCAACATCAAGTCTCTTGGAGGGAAAAAAATGTCCCCCCAAACTCCAGTGAATTTAACCACCACTCATGGCATGTGCATCATGCTCACAGGTTCTTAGCTGGTGACCTATGTTTGCCTCCCTTCTTTGGGACCAGCACCCCGATTTTCCTTGGGGACCCCAAGCCCCACTCCTAGTTCAGTGGAGAAACAGAGCTTACCAGGGTAGGAGAAGCGGCCGAGAAAGAGGTCACATCCTAACTGATTCATTTGGCTTCCTTCAGTTCTTTAGACATGAGCTTGGAAAAGCCCCATCTTTGGGATCTTATGCCTGAAAGGGCCCTGGCTGAGCCCCACGTAAGCACCAAGTTGGGTGCTGAATGGGGACCCTAAGAGTCAAAGGGGGTGCTGTCCCACAGGAGCTTCCAGTCAAGTGAGTTTCCAAGCCATGAACCACAGCATGAGGTCCAGCGCAGAGCGGCGGTGTTGCCAGAGACACAGGCCTAGCCCTGGCACCCACCCTCCACCCCGGGCACTGGCAGGTCTCCAGCATCCCCCTGCCACTCAAGCTCACCGAGGTCTGGACCAGGGGAGACTGGGTTTGAGGTAGGAGCTTGGAGCTTGAACGGATGACCCTGGGCCTCGACTTCCTTATCTGTAAAATGGGGATGAAAATGCCAGGTAAGGTGCAATTGAGGACTGTGAGGGGAACTGGCTGCTGGGAGGTGGTCCTATGACAAAAGGCAGGCCACCGTGGGGGTTGGACCCACGTCCCATGGGTCTGGAGTGCAGTAGGTGGGCGCGGACACTCCCGGACTCGCTTCTCTGTGCTGCCCCTTCTTCCCAAAGCCCCGCTGACAGATCAGAGGAAGCTTCTGGTCCAAATTTTAACTCCCACATTTGCTCATTTGAAATGGGTCTTCTCTGGACTTTTGCTGGGGGCCATTTCTAAGAGGACCCCACACACACAGACTTTTCACCACACTGAACAGCTGACCCTCCCCTCTTACCTGCTGCCCCTCAGCATCCTCCTCCTTCCACCTGATCACCTGTCAATCCAGGCTCCCTGTCCTGCCCTGTCCTGCCCTGTCCTGCCCTATCCTGCCCTGTCCTGCCCCCAGGTGACCCCAGGGGTCAGAACCAGGACCCCGATCTGCCCAGAGGAGCAGCCCCGTTGCCTGCAGTTCACAGGTTCGAGACTACCCCGGGCAACTGGTCTCAAAAAAGTAGCCGGGTGCCGTGGTGGGCGCCTATAATCCCAGCTACCTGGGAGGCTGAGGCTGGAGATTGCTTGAGTCCATGGTACCCCGGGCAACTTGAGTCTGCGGTACCCCGGGCAACATAGTGAGACCTAGTGTCCAAAAATCAATCAATCAATCCACACTCAGCAGCACTGAATCTCCTAAATCAATTGCTCCAAGCAAGAAGTCAGGCAGACAGACAAGGGATAAAGACAGCAGCTAATTTCCAACGGCAGGTGAGTGCTCCCCCAAGAGTCTCAGGTAATAAAAGAGGAATGAGGCCGGGCACAATAGCACGTGCCTGTAAACAGCAGCCTAGGAAGTCATGGCCAGAGCTAGGGATCGCGATTCAAGTCCCGCCAGGGGCAACATAGTGAGACCTATTCCCCAAAAAAATAGCTGGGCGTGGTGGTGTGCGCCTGTCATCCCAGCTACCTGGGAAGCTGAGGCTGGGGATTGCTTGAGTCCGTGGTACCCCGGGCAACGTGAGCCTGCGGTTCCACAGACAAAAATAGTGAGACCTAGTCTCAAAAAAAAAAAAAATAGAGGAATGGAAGCAGCATCCCCCCCATAAAGGAAGGAGTAGGGGTGTGCTGTGATCAAAGAGAGCCCTTCCCTGCTGCCTGTGGCCCTCAGCCTGTGGCTGAGGACCCAGGGGAACCAGACGGGTCAGGGGGCCTGGGTCAGGGGGATCCCCTGGTCTCAGGGAGACCTGGGGTGGGAGGCAGGCAGGGCTGAGCACTGGAGCTACAGCCTGGGGACAGTGATGAACCCTCAGGGACATTTGATGCCCGTGTCCTTCCCCAGGCAGGGACACAGACAGGGCCCAGCTCCTGTTTCGCTCGGGCTCCAGGATACAGGAGCTGGCAGCTCATCCCTCTGGCCCACATGTCCGCAGGGCCAGCACTCTCCGAGAGCATGTCCTTGGCTGTCATGTCCAGCCCCATCACTGGCTGTGGGCGTAGAGGGCATGCTGACAGACGGACGTAGGGGGTGCACCACCCTGACCTCAACACTGGGAGAGAGCATAGCATTACTGGGCCGAGGTTGGCAACGCCGCCTCCCTGAGAACACCACAAGCTGGGAGGAAGCATCTCGGGCCGGAGGCCTGGAGTATTCTGAGACTGATGAGCTGAGCAGTGTCTGCTCTGGTCTCTGGAGGCTTAACCACTGAGAGTGGGAGGGGTGGGGGTGGGGGGTGGGGGTGGGGGGCTGGAGGAATGGACATGAAGAATGTGGCCTATCCCAGACTGCCAACCCCCCACCCCCACCCCGTCCTGCTCAGCCCAGGCTGGTTGAAGATGCCAAGCCAGTAGGGGTGTGATGAGGCCCGGAGCTTGAGCTACATTCTGGAGGAAACAGGAGAACACATCTGCCAGGACAGCCAGGGACCCTCTGCGGGCAGGAGTGGCCCCAGCAGGTGCCAAGGAGGAGGGCCCGAGGTGGATACCTGGAGAGGGGGAGGTCAGACTGGAAAGGCAGGCTGCAGGGAGCCTTGAGGTCAGAACACGAGGAGGGGTTTTTCAAAGTCCGTGAGAAGTGCTGGCTGAGAAGTGGTGGCTGCTCGGCCAAGCCCTGGCCACATGCTGGCCTCGGTGCCTCCACTTCTTGCAAGACCCCTGCAAAGCAGCTCTGCGGCAGCCCGTGCGTCAGCGCCGCGGTCAAGGTAAGGGCGGCCCCAGTCACGCAGCTGTGGGGAAGCAGGGCTGGGACTGGAAGTCCCCAGCACCCCAACTCCAGAACCCATGCGTTGACCACTGTACTTCCCTTCCCCAGAGCCGGAGGTAAGGACGGGACAGACCATCATCTCCACCCACGACTCCGCCCACATCACGCCTTCTCCGGGTGATCTTGCTTTGGGATTTCTCTCCCACCAGCCAACAGGCACGGAGGTCACTAGAGCTATATGTTTTTGTTTTGTTTTGTTTTTAGACTAGGTCTCGCTATGTTGTTCGGGGAACTGCAGGCTCACGTTGCCCGGGGTACCATGGACTCAAGCAATCCCCAGCTTCAGCCTCCCAGGTAGCTGGGATTACTGGCGCACATCACCACGTCCAGCTATTTTTTGAAACTAGGTCGTGCTATGTTGCCCGGGCGGGTCTCGAACCCGTGGACAAGTGATTCCTAGTCTCAGCCTCGCTCCATAGGCTGGGATTAAAGGCATGCACCACTGTGCCCGGCCTAGAGCTGTATAAAGTTTTAAGGGCATCTTTGCATCCATCCTTCTGGGAAGGGGCACGAGGGTGCTCGAAGGGCAAGTTGGTATCCAAAGGAACCCTTGGCCAAACCCATCAACATCCTCAACAAGATTTATGTTTCCCAAGCACGTGGCTGTTTGGAGTGGCAGGGCTTTCAGAGCTATTCTCAGAGGGAGCAGGCCTCGCTGTCAGGAAAGCATCCTTCTCCTCCAGGATTTCAATAATCATCTGGATCACAGTAAAGAAGGCACTGAGACACTTCCTGTCCCTGCCCAGGGAAAGGAAGCGAAATTGTTTGCCTTAATTCAATTAGGTAATTAACCAGACAATGCAAAGAGAAATTCCAGCGAGGATATAAATACCTAAAATCCCTGCGCTAGTGGGTGAGGAGGATGTTGACAACAGGAACTCAGTGAGGGGAGGAGGGGTCGAGGTGTGTCCTGAGCTAAAAACAACAGCAGAGGCAGCAGTTTATAATGACGGGGCACTTAGCCGGTGCCAGCTCCAAGTGCCAGCTCCATGATAAGCACTTTACATACATTACCTCACTTATGCCTCAAAACAGCTGGGTGACGTAGGTGTTGCTATTATCCTCATTTGATGGATGAGGAAACTGAGTCGCAGGCAATGAAATGACATGCCCGTGGGCACACAAGAAAGGTGACAGACCCAGCGAGGATTCTCAACCCCTAATCTTCAGCCACACCTCTCCCAAAGCACATCTGAAAGAAAAGGACTCTCCAGCGGACACATGGGGAAACTGAGGCAGGACTAGATAACACCCTCCCTGAGCAAGTGACCTGTGATCTCCTGGCTGTGATGGCAGCAGGGCCACCAGGAGAATCAGACAAACTAGGGAGAGGTTATTTTGCAATCTTATGTGCAGAAACCCCAGTTGTCCCCCTGGGGTCGGCTCCAGCCTCACTTCCTCTGGGAAGTCCCCCCTGACTTGCCCACATGCTAACCTGTGGCTCCTCAAAGGCTGGGGACACTTTGTCCCTAAGGGTGAACCCTGGAGAAGGAGGGAGGAGCCTGGCCTCACATTGCTTAATAGAGGGCCCCTCCACCAGCCTCCACCCAGCAGCCTGCTTCAACAAACACACCCCAGTGGCTTAAACCATATAGAAACCAGTTCCTCCTGGAAGGTGAGTGCTGTGCAAAAGATAACCTTCAAGTGCCTTAAAGAAATCTCTTCCTCTATTATCCCCTTTCTCTATTCATCACCACAGCTCTTGTAAAAATGCATATTCACAAACCCTTTTTTTGTTGGACTGATTTGAATCACTGTGTATCTTTCTTTTCTTCTCTTTTTTTTTTTTTTTTTTTTTTTTTTTTTTTTTTTTTTTTTTTTTTTTTTTTTTTTTTTTTTTTTTTTTTTTTTTGAGACTTGGTTTTGCTATTTTGCCCAGGGAACAGCAGGCTCACGTTGCCCAGGGTGCCACGGACTCAAGCAACCCTCAGCCTCAGCTTCCCAGGTAGCTGGGATTACAGGCACATGCCACCACACCCAGCTATTTTTGGGGACTAGGTCTCACTATGTTGCCCCGAGCAGGACTTGAACCTGCGGACTCAAGCAATTCCTAGTCCCGGCCTCACGCCATAGGCTGAGATTAAGGGCATACATCACCATGCCTGGCCCCTCACTGTGCATCTTTATAAGAAAAACAAATAAGTCATTGGCATAGTCCTTCAGACCTTCCCATATCCAGAACTGCTAACCCCAGAAACAAATTCTGGAGAGGGACACTGGCTAGAGCACCCCAAGACCAACATGATGTAGACTGAGAGGACATGCAGTAATAATACAGAAAATAGGCCAGGCATGGTGGCTCGTGCCTGTAAGCTTCAGCCTATGAAGCGGCCGGGGCTAGGAATGGCGATTCGAGTCCCACCTGGGGCCCGTAGCGAGACCTAGTTCCAAAAAAAAAAAAAAAAAGCTGGGCGTGGTGGTGCCCACCTGTAATCCCAGCTACCTGGGAGGCTGAGGCTGGGGATGACTTGAGTCTGTGGTACCCCGGGCAACAAGAGCCTGCGGTTCCACAGGCAAAAATAGCAAGACCTAGTCTCAAAAAAAAAAAAACCAAAAAACAATGAGGTGTGATAGCAAACACTAGCTGTGACTGAGTGTTTAAAACACACAATCACTGTGCTGTATCCTCCAGTTACCTGCCTCATTTTATCTTTGTCCATTTGACCCCTAAGAACTGGGTATTTTTATTCCCAGTTTACAGATATGAATACTAAGGATCAGAGAAGTGAGGTGATTTTGTTCAAGGTCACATGAATAGGTAGAGCAGCCAGGACTCAAATCCAGGTCTGTTTAATGGACTCCAGACCCCCAACCTCATGCCTCTCCCTTTATCCCATAATACTAGATCCCCTGGGTTTGATTCTTTCCTCACCTCCCATCCCAAGCCCAGGATTCAGTGGCCCTCAACAGAACCCCACCCCTACACCCCCACCCCCATCTTCCAAATCCAAATCAACACCTTATTTTCCCTCTACTCAAAGGGAAGTGGCCCCAGGTCAGCCTTGCCTTGAGTGTGTCTTTGGGGGACAGATAGGAAAGGGATCAACAGCAACATCAAAAAGCCCACAGCTACAGGGGGTGGGAAGATGGACCTAGTGTGCTCCTCCCACCTAAAGCCTGGCTACAACGCACCTGCCAGCCTCCCTCTAGAGCTGCTCAGACTCTGCTGGGGAGGTGGGGGAGGGGGGACATGGGGGATGATGTCAGCGCAGAGAAGGCCTCCTCATTCACCCTCTCCCTACTCTCCACGTGCTTAATCACACCTTAATTTCTGGTAGCTAGACTTTCACAACCCATAGGAGAAAGCCCAGCGGCTAGGAGACAGGAAGCACAGCCATTAACACCTTGAACAGCCCCACTCCCCCATGGGGGAGACTTTCATTCAAACCCTTCCTAGCTGGGTGACCTTAGACAAGACACTCCTACTCTCCCCAGCCTCAGTTTCCTTATCTGTAAAACGTAGCTCGTAGCTCCTAACAGTACCTTGCAGGTCTGTCGTGAGGATCAAATGGGCACATCCTTGGGAGGCCTGGAGCACAGTATCTGGTGCATGAGCAGCACATGAGCTGTGGACGAGCTGCCTGGTGTGGTTGCTACAGCCCAGAGAGACCACGCACTTGGCCCGGGGTCACAGAGCCAGCATGAGGCAGAGCAAACAATAACCCAGGTTCTGGCTCCTGGTCCAAGTTCTTCATCCAATGACACCCCTCCCCTGGGATCTGCGAGGCCGCCCAGCCTGGGAGCTTATCACCACCCAGCAGCTTCCCCAGCCTGCAGCGCACCGGCCAAGTACAAAGTCTCAACCAACAGGTTTGTTTTCCTTCCAAACTCACCACAAAATCGACAAGTGACTCAAAGTGAAAGTTCCCAAACCTTGGCTCCCGCCCCCTCCAGAGGTGAGCAGTGATCTCATCCGGGTGACTAAGCCCAGGCTGACGCCAAGAGCCCTCTCTGGGAACCCACAGACTTGGCCCGGCTGGCGCCCAACCCCAGAAGGAGCCAGGGCTGCAAAACCAGGATTCTCACAGAGCTGGGGATCCCTGCCCTCGGAGCCAAGGAGAGGGAAGCTCGGGAAAACCAGGCGGTGCTGACCAGGACGGACACTGCCCTGAACTTGTCCAGCGGTTGTGGGCAAACCAGGCCTTTGTCTGACCAGCTCTGAAAGGGATGGGGGACAGATGCCCGGGAGTCTCCCAGCTCAGGTCCCGTCTAGCCCCCACCCTGCCCATCAGGGGCCCAGCCAGGGAAGGAGCAAAGTGTGGAGAGGGGTACAGGTTAGAGGGGAAGGCCACGGCATGCAGGAGGAAGGGTCAGTGTGCGAGGGTGGGAATGACCCAGCCTGAAGCCTGGCCTGATCTTGCAGGGCGAGGGGAGCTTCGGGAGGCCCTTAAGGAGAGGGGGTGGAACTTGGAGGGAGACAGGGCTGATCCTGGTGATCTGGGAGCACTAGTACAAGTAGCTGGAGAGGAGAGGTGCCACGAGAGAGGTGCCACGAGAGGAGAGGAGAGGTGCCTTCCCCCCTCACCCCTGCCTCCTCGCTCATCTCACTCCTCCCTCCTAGGGGAAGACAGACCTAATCAGGTGAACCTTGACTTAATACCAGAAAAAGCCAAGGGATCCAGACACAGACTTTGTGCAGAACTGGCTCAGAGAGCAGAAGCAGGAAATGGGGTCCCACCTCTTCCAGGGGTGCAGTTCCAGAAAGAGATGGGGTGGGGGGTCTTGCGGGGGCTTAGAGAAATCTGCTAAACCACACACCATCAAATGAAACCTGTGAGAAAGCAGGGGAAGCCCACCTGGTAAGACAGGTAACTGCCCTGCTCTACAACCCTCTATAGCTCTCCATTGCCCACCGCACTTTCACACTTTTTACTATGGCCTTCAAGGTTCTCCACGGTACCGACTGCCCCCGTCATGAGTCTTCTCTTAGTCTCTCCGGTCCTGACTATTTATTTTATTTATTTATTTGTTTGTTTATTTGTTTATTTATTTATTATTATTATTATTTTTATTTTGAGACTAGGTGTTACTGTGTTGCCCGAGGTAGGTAGTCCTGACCCGGATTAGATCTGAGTAGTCCAGGGGTGGTCCATATCCTAGATTGGATCTGGGATCCTGCGGACTCAGGCGATCCCCAGCCTCAGCCTCCCAGGTAGCTGGGATTACAGGCAGGTGCCACCTATTTTTTTGAGACTAGATCTGGCTATGCCGCCTGGGCGGGTCTCGAATCCACAGACTCAAGAGATTCCTAGCCTTGGCTTCCCTTCCTCGGCTGGGATTAAAGGCACATGCCACCGCTCCTGGCCAGGTCCTGGCTACTTAACTAGCCTTCCCCATGGTCTCAACCGGCCTTGCCCTCCAGCAACCTGCCACCTTCAAGCTTTAATTGGGCTCCTCCAAGCGTAAAGAACTCTGACACTGGAGGTAGGGGAACACCTCGGTTTCTGCCACCAAACTTCGGGTGTAGCCTCTAGTGTATCATCGCGCTCGCATCTCCACGCGCGATTACCGGCGGGCAGTGCAACCACGGCCTGCGTCCAGGGCTGCCCGGCCATGCGGCTCAGATCGAGGCGCCAGAAGCCTCTGCCCAGACGCAGCGTGACACGAACTCCAGGGATTAGGATGTCTATTTTTAACTCTCCACATCCTGACCGAAGAACAAATCCCTCACACACCCCGAAGATCCCTATCTGGGGACTGGTGGGGCCTTTGGGAATTCTCTCCTCCCGGAAGCAGCGCGGCTTTGCCGATCCTCCCTCTGCTGGGAAAGGTGGGGAGGTCCAGCCGCGCCGGCTTCCACTCTGTCGGCCTGAGTCCTCCTGCCGCTGCCAAACGGTCATTTCCGGGTGGACTCAGTGGCCACAGATTTCCCAACTGGTGACCGCCGGCCCAGGAGAAGGGCCATGCATTCTGAGAAGGGCCACTCTGAGAAGGGCCATGCATTCATCTGCTTAGTCACTGACCCCCATGTTCCCTCTTATCCCCTCTGAGGAGATGGGGTGACCCAGTGGGGCCAGCCACGAGGCGCCTGCAGTGGGATGCTCAGTCTAGGAACAGAGGCAGCACAGACAGATGTAAACTGAGAAAGCTGACTGACAGACAAGGCCTCATGGAAGGCTCTGGGTCTCCAAGTAGCCTTACCAGCCTGAGTGAGCTGGGCAGCACTGACCACCATCCAACATGCTCCACCCCCTCCAGCATCCCTGGAACCTCACGCCAAGATGGTGGCAGGCACATGACCTACAGGGAGCAAGGAGCTTCCCATTTCCAGGCGATATCTCCTACCGAAACCAGTTGCAAGGGGGCGTGAAAACTAAGCAGGGAGAGACCCTGAGAGCAAAACCCAGCACTCTCTGGGTTCTTCCACTGGTGCGCACAAGTGCAAACTACTCAAACAACAATAACAAGATAGAGACAAGGAGAGACCATCAAGAATCACTGAGGACACGAGTGACCAGTTATCTTAGCCCAGCTATTATCCAGTTTCAGGGTCCTAAAAAGCTTCCAAGATGGTGCCTTCTCTCCATTCCAACCTCAACAAGCATTTACAAAGAAGCATGTGTCTCGGATAGCATCTTCTCGCCACTCCAAACCTGAAGCAGGCATTGACACGAAGTCCATCCTCTCGTCAGAGGGACACAGATTCCAAGTTTTCCAGCAAGCTGTCCTCTCGAGGTCCAACTCCAGTTTCCAAACCATGGACCCATACTTGGGTTTCTCATCACTTCTTTCCCTTCCCTGGGGAAACATCCCTGTCCACATCCCTCTCCACGCTGCTTTTCTGCAGGTTTATCCTCTACTGCCAGGCCCACTCCCAGTGCTTCTGTTCTCACTTGCCTTCAAGATGCACTCCTGAAACCCTGGTCACGCCACATGGCCAAGGGGCCCCTCTGTGGGCACTGGCTACAGGCACAAGGACACTGCCACTCTCCCTGGGCCCACCTGATCCACTGTGCCCATCTGACACACTCTCAGCCAGGGCAGCCCCCACTCCCAAAGTTTCAAAGAAGCAAATGGGGAGTCACCAATATAGGAAGGACCTCCTGAACTCAGGGACGGTCTCCCTGGAGGTTCTGACCAGGAGTAACTGCAATGTAGAAGTCATGTGACCCCTCTGGGGTGCCTCTGGGGCCATGGCAGGGAGGTGCAAGCCCACAGAAAGGCGGACTCCTGGTAAGTACTTACAGTGCCCCAGGTGAACTCTAGAGGATCAAGGGTTCTGGCTGCCCTCCACAGAGAGCTGAGCTGCAGGCCACAGACGGGACACTGAGATGGTGCCCTTTATAGCCCAGTTTCTGGGACCCTCTGTCTTTCATGCCACAAAGCTGGAATGGACTTTTTTTTTTTTTTTTGAGACTAGGTCTCGCTATGTTGCCTGGGGTAGTCCCCATCCCACAGACTCAAGCGATCCCCAGCCTCAGCCTCCCAGGTAGCTGGGATTACTGAATCCCACCACTGCACCTGGTTGCTTTTTCGAGATCAGGTCTTGCTATGTTGCCCTGGGTAGTCTCGAACCTGCAAACTCAAGCGATCCCAGGTCTCTTGCCTCCCAGTGCTTGGACTACAGGTGCGTACCACCACGCCCGGCTTAGAAAGGAATTTTTCTAGAAAAGCAGGTCAAGAACAATCCAAAGGAGGTAGAAACATCTTGCCAGAAATTAAAGGCAACTCTCGGTGGGTCCCTGACCGGAGCAGGTCAGACCCACAGCACGCATGAGAGGTCCCCCACCAGTCTGCTTTGGGACTGGAGTACAGGCAGTTGCTCTGTGCCTGAAGCAGAGCCATCAAGCCTGAGGACAAGCCAGTCTAACTCCATGAGGCTTCATGGGCATTTACTGGACACAGGAAGGTGCCTGCCCAGCCCAGCCCCTCTGTGGCCAGAGCTGAGAGCGGAGCCTGGAGCCACCCCACATGGCCTAAGCGTACAGACAGGTTAGCCGAGGCAGATGATGATGAAAGCTACAAGCCAGGACCATGCAGGGACCGCTTGCCCTGAAGAAGGATGAGACTAAGTGGAGGTGACATTTGCGCCAGAGCTGGCAGGGGCAGGAAAAAACTTTGAGTCAGCAGCAACCAAGAGAGATGGGCCTTCCAGGAGCTCTGGGGAGGGGGCAGTGGCAGGCCTGGAGAGCAGAGGGGGAAGCGGCTGCAAACAAAGCAGGAGAAGATACAGCCCTTGGAGCCAGGTTAGGGGGCTTGGGCTGAATGGCAAGGGTGGGCAACGGGCGCTCCCCCAGGGAGGGAAGAAGAGGCATGGTGGCAGAGGAGGGAGGAGGCAGGGGCTGGAAAACTGCTCTAGGAAGCTCGGCTGCTGAACAGGCCACTGGACCCCTATGCCAGCTGCTCAGCTCCAGCGATGGGTGCCAGCCACTGACAGCCAGTGGACACCAGCTAGAAGGGGTCAGCCTCACTGCAGGCTGCAGACCCCCCAGGGAGAGACATGTGAACATCAAGGAGAGACAAGACACGGCCTTCCTGGTCTCTGCTGAGGCTGCTGGGCTGAGAGGACTGCCAGCGGGGGGGTTCCAGGGCTCCCTCCTCTCCTCACCAACTCCCATCCACCCTCCCAGTTAGTCCTACCCCACCGCCTGCAATGTTCAGAGCACAAAGTACCAAGTAATTCCAAGGTAAGCAACCTTGCCCTGCCCTGGGCTTCCTCCTGCCACCCCATCCCCCCATTCCCTTACGCCCCCTCCCCCATCTTCCCAAACCCCTAGTCACTGAGCCCCCTAAAGCCTTTCTGCCCAGTTCCATAGCAAGGCCCTCATCGTGCCCTCCCCCCCCAGCTGGGCAACCCACAAGTGCCCTGAGGCCACTGATCCCCTCCCCAGAATGCAGGCAGAAGGTAAACCTGCGAATGTCAGAAAGCTCTCAGATCAGAACTGCTCTCCTTGACGACAAGCAAACCTAAGGTCTAAGAGATGATCAGCCCTGGCCAGGATCACACGGCCTGATATGGCCCAGTCAGAACCTGGGTCTTCAGGCTTCCAGGCCAGGGTGAAGGGAACCAGCAGGGGAGACTGTGCTTCTTGTCAAGGGCCGGGGTGAGACCTGACATGACCGCCTCCCTCATGTGCACGCAGGCTGCACCCCGACATGTCGCTGCAGCTTCCTCGACTCCAGTGACCTCTTCCATAAAATGGGTGTTTAATAGCTCCACAGGATCAAACAGAACGAAGGCAGAACAAGTACTGCTGTGCGCAGCAAAGCCGGGAGGCCGGGCTGGGACCTGGCTGAGGTCTGTACCGGTGAGTCCCTACCTCCCAGCTCCACCCCTCCCAGCACAGCCGGCCTTAGGTAGGGCCTTAGCCCTCAGCTCTCAGGGCCAGCAGAGGATGATCCCCCCCAGGGGAGGATGGATTCCACACAGCAGGTCCACCCCAGCTCCAACCACTTGGAGGTTCCAGCATCTCCTACCTGGGAGGTCAGTGGTCACCATGGGGGCAAGGAGGAAAGTGGGGACACAGGGGATAGTCATGTTCACCTCACCTGGGTCCCTACCACATAGGGGCCCATCCAAGGTGGTCTAATCCATCTAGTAACTAGAGGCCAAGCTGGGCATGGTGGCGTGCATCTGTAATCCAAGCACTGAGAGGCAAGAGGCCTGGGATCCTTAAGTTCGCGGGTTCGAGACTACCCCAGGCAACACAGTGAGACCTGGTCTCAAAAAAGCATCCAGGTGCGGTGGTGGGTGCCTGTAATCCCAGCTACCTAGGAGGCTGAGGCTGGGGATCGCTTGAGTCTGCAAGATGGGGACTACCCCGGGCCACATAGCAAGACCTAGTCTCAAGAAAGTAGAGGCCAAGGGCCTTGGGAGTGGGGTGAGGTGTCCCAGCACACACACACATGCGTGGCAAGAGAGGCCTCCCCAGTCCACCTCTCTCCTCCAGGGCCTTGTACCTTAATACCTGGTCAGGCCATCCACAGACAGTCACCCCCCAGCGCGTGTAACCTCATTCTCATTTCACAACTGGGTAGGAAGGAAAAGTAACTTCTCAAGAGAATGAAATCAAGCCTAGATCTGAGGTCTTGGGGGACCCAGACCCTAGATCCTCTCCCTAGGAGTACCTGATGGGCATGATTCTCAAACCATGGTGTTGTGAGCACGGCTAGGCTAGGTCTGGTGCGGATGTGAGGAAGTGGCATTTGCACGGGGAACCCAGGTGAGTGTGACAAAAGCACCATCGATACACACCAGAGACCCAGCCACAAAGCGCAGGCTCTGAAGGCAAGGGCTGGGGCTGGGATGCAGCCCAGTTCCTTACGGGTGATAATGACCTTGGGTAAATCACGTCATCTCCCCAAACCTGTGTCTTTCTGTGCAGAACAAGGCTAAGGAAACAAATGATGAACCTCACAGCGGCATCACCAGGATACAGGGGAAGCCCTCACCCAGACCTGGCATATAATGAACACTTAAAAAATAGTGGAATGATGGTCACCAAGCTCAGTCCAGTGTGCGGAGTGCCTCGGGAGAGGGCTAGTGCCGGCAGCTGGGCAGTGATTGACATCGCCAGTCAAGGGATGCCTGAAGGGCCACGTCAGAACCAGTGGGCAGATGTAACAAGGGCACCGATTGCCTCTCCAGACAGGAAGGGCTGTTGAACAGACTGGGGGTGTACGATGATGAAATCAAGCGGCCGAGTGGACTAGCTGCCGCTAGAAGCACCCCAAAATAAATTAAAACAAACAACTAGATGTTCCCCCAAATAGGGGTACAGCGCCTGGGGAGGAGAATGGGGATGGGGGAGCTGGATGATCTGAAGATGAATTTGGACCCAGTTCTGCAGGTCAGCCCTTTTCCTCTCATGTTGGAATCAGTGC
Organism: Uropsilus gracilis; assembly: GCA_004024945.1. Taxonomy (NCBI): domain Eukaryota; kingdom Metazoa; phylum Chordata; class Mammalia; order Eulipotyphla; family Talpidae; genus Uropsilus; species Uropsilus gracilis. The sequence goes on from PVHY01016495.1 coordinate 23,449, forward strand.
ATTTGCACTTCCCTGATCCTGACAACCTTTCCCTCCAAGCATCCAAAAGGAATGGGAAGAGGTCAGTGCAGACAGAACACCTGACACCTTCTGAATGGTTCACGACAAGGCGGAGGATAGATGGGACCGTCTTAAACTGCAGCTCACAAACACACGGAAATCGTGTGCCTACGAGGTAAGCACAGCTCTGCACTTTTCTCAAAAGGGCTATGAAGAAGGGTAGGTCTGAAGCCACCTGTGAAAGATGGGGAAACTGAGGTACAAAGCGATTGAGTCCCTCAGGCAGCCAGAGGACCCAAGCTCTGGGATGTAGCCTGGTGGTTATGAGCTGAGCGCCTTCCACGCATCACCTCACAAAAGCCTCCCTGCATCCCCTAGGGTGGGACATTCGAGCTCAGAGAGGTTACAAAACCTGCCTGAGGACACACAGCAAGTGAACAGCAGAGCTGAGGCTTGAACTCAGACTCTGAGCTCCAGAGTCGGTGTTCCGCTGGGTTTTCAGCCCTCAGCCCTCCTGTCTTAGGTCAAATACAAGAAGGAACTTGGCTGTGGGACTAGGGGAAACAATGTCAGAGGTGACGACACTCATAGATGACAAACTGCCCACCGATCCATCCTCAATCAAAATTAAATTCTAATCAAAAGTAATTACCCTCCTAACAAGTAGAAGGAGGCAAGGACCTGGTAGCCACGTGACTCAAGCCAGCCGGCTCAAACGCTTGGACTTGGGCGATCAGCAAGCCAGGCAATCAGCCCTACCAGGCTGGGAAGGGGAACCTAGGTGGCCGCTGGCTGCTGGCCCTTATTCCAGCTCTGCTTAGTTCCAGCTGTTTCCTCGGGGCGGGAGGGGGGGAGTTCCAGGCAGTCCAGGAAACCCACAGAGACCTCGATTCAATGACCCCGCCCCCCTCGAGAATCGAGGAGTGGCTAGGAGTTGAGCAAAACAACACCCAAAACTAGGGTGCCCCGGGGTGGCCGGCTCTGTGCAGGGTGGCTGCCCCAATGCCAGCCTCCAGGAGGAGGCCAGAAGGGCCCGAGTCCTAGCAGCCCACGGGAGTCGTGGAGGGGAGACTAAGGAAGCCGCCGGCCCCATCCCGTTCCCAGACACCCCGCCCTCGCCCCGCTCTCAATCGAGGGTCCAGCAAAGGACTCACAAGAAAGCTGAAAGGGTTAACACGCGCGCGCAAAGATCCCTGCAACGCAGAGAACCACAGGGCAGGAAAGAAGTAAAGCAAAGTGCTAGCTCAACTCCTCCGCAGTCGGTGCCCCCGCACCAGCCCTCTGGCCCCTCTCGGGTCCCCACTTGATCTGGATCCTTCTGGGGGGCCTCTGAAAGCCCCCCCCACCGAGACTCGGGGGGGCCTAACTCTTACCTCTACGTGCTGACCGGGCCGCTGAGCGCTGCCATCCCAACGGCGGCGGAGCCCGAGAGGCCCCGGGCCAGGGTCACGAGGTGGCGGGGTGGCGGGGTCGCGGGGCGCCAGCAAAGTTTCCGTCGCGCCAGCCAGGCGGAACGGGGCGAGCGGGCCGGCAGGGGCGGCCCGGCAGGAGCGCGCTCCGGCCGGCTCCGCGCCTCCGCCTGCACCGCGGAGCTCGGGTTCCCGGGCTCCCCCGGCCACCCCGCCGGCCCAGCCCCGCCAATAGCAGGCCGGGCCACCCGCAGCCCCGCCCGCCCGGCCAGGACCCAGCGGGGGCGGGGAGGGGGACGGGGGCGCACCTGTTTGACCAATCGACCGCCCCACTGCCCCCACCCCGGCCGGACCGAGCAGGTCTCCCCTCCCCAAGCCCCGCGCCCGCCCTCGGCCGGGATCTAGGCCGGGCCACACGCCCCCTTCCCCCCACCTCCGAGCCAGGCCCGGGCTACGGCGCCCCCTCCGCCGCCGCTCCCCCCTCCCCCGCCGCCGCGGGGCGGCCGAGCCAGCGGCGGTCTCCGCGCCCCGCCCGGGTCCTGCGCGCTGCAGCTCTGGGGTGCATCCTCCGCGCCCGGGTTTCAGAGACAAAACCTCGGCCTGAGCCAGGAGGCTGCGGGCGTCCGCGAGGCGGGGACCGAGCTGCTTCGCTCAGCTGTCCGCCGCGCGTCGCGCTCCTCTCCCGGGGGGGTCCCGGCGCCGGGAACCCTTCTAACTTTGCAGTGCGCCCTGTCTCGCCCTCTGAGCGCGCACGAGGGGTCCAAGGCTGGTGGTGGCTGAGGCTGGGGGGGGCGGGGGCAGCCAAAGGAAGGCACCTCCAGCTCTGCCACCCCCACGGACTCAAAGGACCCCAGCGGGACTCGGGCGAAGTTGTCAGGACGGTGCGCAATCTGCTCCGGGGGGTCCCCCCACTTCTCTTGGGGTCGAAGAGAAATAGGAAAAGTTTGGCCATGGCCTTGTCCCATTTTCCAGGTAGGAAAACCGAGACCAAAGGTTCTGGAGTCGCGGCGGTGGCGAGGCTGCAACTTTTGCAAAGGAAAGGTGAGTTTGCAGAGAACCCCTGCCCCGACCCCCGGCCCGCCCTCCGATTCCACGCGGACGCCCAGGTTCTCGGCCACCCGCCCCAGCCGCGGACCGAGAGCGGGGTCGGGGGAGGAGAGGGAGCCGCGGCCCGCCGGCCTTACCTCGGCTGCAAAGCGCGTCCTCGCTGAGAGCGCCGGCTGGGGGCCCCAGCAGGGGCAGGGAGGCCCAGGCGAGCGCTCGGGAGGCCGTGCCGCCGGCTCCCATCCCGGACGGGCTGGACCGCGCCTGGGCCCGCCGGCCTTCCCCGCTCTGCGCCACCTGTAGGGATAGCGCTGCGCCGGCGGCCTGGGCCTCGGGGGTGGGACCTGGCCCGGGCCCGGGTGGGGGCGTGCAGGGCTTCCCGGGCGCCTGGCACTGTCGCGGACTCCCACAGCCGTGTCCCTGCTCCCGGCGGCTGCAGGTCGCGCTGGGCAGGGCGCTATTTTTAGCAAGAGCTGCTCTCCCAGTCGGACAGACAGAACCAGTTAATTCCGCCGCTCGGGAAGGGCCTGCACGGGGAGCTCCCAGATCGGCAGCAGCCGGCTCTGCTGAAAGCTGATCCTTCGCATTCCTGCCTCGCGAGGCGGGAGGGCGGGAGGAGGCTTCTAATTCCTGGGGGAAGCTGGCATCCTCCCTGAAGGCAGCGCCGGGCCCCTAGTGCACGCCCAAGATGGGGCTCTTTAAACCGACTCTAAAAGCCCGCCCGATTTCCTAGGGCTGACACCAGGCCTCTGACAGCTGCCAGAAAGATGCCTACCTAAGGTCCCTCCTCCCCTGCTGATCTTCAGGGCTGGAAAGAGGCCTTCCTCAGCTTTTCTGGACCCCCACCCGGCCAAAGCTGGCACAAGTCATCAGGAGTTACTTGTTGAATGAAGAGGAAGGTGGTAAGTCCCATACCAGGTGGAGGGTGAGGCGCAAGAAGAGTCTTCAGACCTGGGCTATATGGGATAGGTGGACAGAGAGGCTTCAAAATCCTGAAGACCCCTTGGTCCATTTTCTAACTATATGACTTTGGCAAGTCATCTCATGTCTGTGCCTCAATTTTCTCTTCTGTTCAAGGGATTCTTAGGAGCCCAAGAGAATGTGAAAAAACTTGCTAACAGCAGCATGACCTGGCTGTTCAGGTAATGAGTGATGAGAGGGATGAAAAGATGCAGAATATGGATCTGTCTCAGGAAATCACTAGGTCTTTCAATTCAAGGGAGAAAGTGCTAATGGCCTCAAAGGTAAACTAGACCATGTGATGCTAGCCCAAGGGGAGTGAAATAGGCCAATGGACTTGAATAGAGGTGCAAAAATAGACACACATATATGGAAAACTGATATGTGGTAGAAGTGGTGCTTTAGGCCACTGGGGAAAGGGTGGACTTTCCTATAAATAGTGCTTTTGTGGAGGAGGAAATGATCGCAGTGGGGAGGAAAAAAAGAGATGCAATCCCTACCTCACACCATGCATTAAAAAATCAATAGCAGATGGATTAGAGACTTAAACACAAAAACCTTGCCATAGAAAAAGGTGTCTTAAAGACTCCCAAAACACAAACTAATTAAAATGTAAAGCTCCAATACCATCATCAGGGCCTAGGAGCTAGAAGTCTGGCTCAGAGTAGCCTCCAACAAAACTAATTAAAATGTAAAGCTCCAATACCATCATCAGGGCCTAGGAGCTAGAAGTCTGGCTCAGAGTAGCCTCCAACAAAAGTGAGGCTCAGAGTAGCCTCGCACCCCCTATAGACAGCAGGAAGAAGGTCACAGGAAAAAGGCAGCCACCTCACAGCTAAATGGCAAACCATGATCATGGAGACCAACCAGATCAACCATCAGCTTCACATCTATCTCCTTGAAGGACCTCCCCAACTGATGGAGAGGAACAAGGTTCTCTAAACCTGAGGCCAGAACTAGGAGAAGGGAAAAACAGCAAAACAGACAAACAACAACACACACACACACACAAGAAACTGAAAACAGAAAGGAGCAGACATCCCGCAAGAAGAAACAGGCACTGATGGACTCCAAAGGAGCTCAGACTGGCTGCCCCATGCAATTTAAGACTGGAAATCTGAGCAGCATGGTTCACTGCCCCCCCAGGAACACAGGTCCTCACCCAGGAGAAGGACACTGCTCCAGAAAAAGAAAAGACTAAGGGCCTAAACATGGACCAGTGAACAGTACTGAGAGGAGGTAGAGTAACAGGGAGAGGAAGGGGGGGAGGAATGGGAAGAGAGCTTACCCAAGGGGAACAACAACTATACAAAGATGACTGAAGTTGTATGATACTAAAAATCAATAAATAATATAAAGCTCCCCTTTGTCAAAAGACATTTGCCACACAATATTCAGATACATACATATCTACCTCACATCAATTTTTTAAAAATGAGAAAATTGAGCAAAAGACATGACCAAGTAATTGGAAGGAAAAACATGGCTGGCCAATACACATTTGAGAAGATATTCCATCTCAGTAGTAATCAGGGAGATGCAAGTCCTCAGGAAAGTGCCACTTTTCACCTGTCAAGTTGGCAACAAACAAATACAATGGGGACTGTTGGTGCAGATGTGAAGTTAGGGATCTCTCAAGTCCAGTTAGTGGGAAGAGAAATGGAGAAAAGCACTCTGGTCAAACAATTTGACAGTAGTGACTGAGGGACTTCACATCTGGGATAAGACCAGAAGTGAAGACCAGAAGAGAACCCCTTGTTCATTTCAACAGTGTTCATGTGGTAATGAATCTGAAACGTCCTCCATGTACCCCAGCAGGAGAATGCACCAGCCAGTGATGGGGCAGCCGTGAGCTTCCACACAGCAGTGGAAATGAATGAACTGAGCCCTGATGAGTCTCCAATAGGGAGTGGGGAGACAGTCGTAGAAGATCGAACTATCTGATAACACTCACATAGATTTTTAAAACACACAAAGCCAGACGATGTCATGTGTTGCTAGCAGTGCACAGATGGGCTAAAAGCATAAAGAAATTCACAAATCTGATAAATACCCTATTATCAAGGAATTTACTGCTGGGGTTAAGATCAAGATGTGATGGCAGGTGGGCAGGGGTTTAACTTTTTCATGTGACTGGTAGGTACCCAGGTGTTTCTTTAACTCTGACTTTCTTTTGTTTTTGAGACTAGGTCTCACTATGTTGCCGGGGGTAGTACTGAACCTGCAGACTCAAGTGATCCCTAGCCTGAGTCTTCCAGGTAGCTAGGATTACAGGCATGTGCCACCACACCCGGCTATTTTTTTAGAGACCCGGTCTCACTATATTGCCCAGGGTAGTCTCGAACCTGTGAACTCAAGCGATCCCTGGCCTCGGCCTCCCAGTGCTGGGATTACAGTTAACTCTGACTGTAATCTGGGGCAAGCATGGAGGTCTGAAATATCAAAACCAGCCTGGCTCTACATGTGTTTCCTTATTTTAATAATGTGGTCATCGTGTCTATGAAAAGCTCAGCACAAAGTCTGGTCATGCTGAAGACCTTAAAAAATCTTCAGGCTGTGAATAACCCAGTCCCAGGCTCCACTCTAGTTCACCAGCTCAGACTTCCACCAAGCAACCAGGTCACCCCAGCCCCCCAAACCTCTGTTCCACCTTCACGCCTTTGCTCAAGCTGTTTGCTCATCCTACAGTGCCTGGTCTTCCTATCTCTGCAGGGACAAGGCTTTTTTCTCCTACGATTACCTAGCTCAGATTCTCCCACCCATGGGGACCTGGGAGATATTCATCCACCTTCCCAGGCACATGCTCACACTCTGTATTTACCCCATATTGAATGCTGCACCTGTTCAAATGTATGTCTCCTCCCTGAGTAGATGAGCCAAGAAGCTTGTCTGAATCACTGCTGCAGCCTCGCCACCTGCATAAAGCCTAACCTCAGGAAGGTTTGTTGAATGAATAACAGGGGTGAGAGGATTTGAATACTCAGATACCAAACCTCTCAGAAGGAGAGCAATCCCACTCGCAGAGTGACTGCTTGGTCTTCCCGGACCTCTTGGGAGCTCATGTGACCTTTGGGGTCACATCAGACTGAGCCAATAGCTAGCTTTATGGCCTCAGGCTAGCTACTCTGGCCTCTGGGCCTTAGTCTGTGTGTTTGCACAAAGGGCTATTGCACAGGACTCTTGTGAGGACATAACAGAGGCAAAATACATGGCCCCATTCTTGATACAGGTGGCAATTATGGGGATATTAGCCAAGAGGAAGGTGTTTGCAGGAGAGGGAGGGAGGTTGCTAGTTGGGTTATTATGATAGTGGGAGGCTGATTTTAAAATGTTGGGGGTGTTCTGCAGTTCTAAAAGCAAGCATGTCCCCAGAAGATGGGCAAATAGAAACAAGCTCAAGCCTGGGCTCGTGGTGCCCTTGTTCTGGCCCTTTGCCCCTCCCTGCACAACTCCAGAACCACAGACCCATCTCCCCATCTCCCCATGTCCGCTCCGGCCCCCGCCAATCTGTTCTCGTATGTAGCCCAGGGATCCCAATCTGGACCCCTCTTTTCCTTGCCAGCTTCCATCTGTTGGGGCGACAGAGCCTACAACACCTTCCACAGGGACATGTCTGAAGCGATTAAGCAAATGCATCATCTGCAGTCTATGCAAAACCCACATATGTCCTCTTGTCGGGAGTTTCCATCAAGGCAATGGGCAGGCTCGTAACCAGCTTATGGTCCCTACTCTAGAAGACAAATTGGCCGGCGTGGCATGTTGTACAAGCTAACAAACAGGCTCTGTGGTCATTGAAAAAGAACAAAGCTGTGCACTTCATGAGTTCAGAATAGACTTCCCGAGCTAATGATGGGATCTTCTGTGAGCCAGATTGCGCTAGACAATGTGATATTATCCTGGTGACATGGACAGTAGCCACTGCTGGCAATTTGCTCCGTGCAAATGGCCAGGGAAGACAGGAATCCTGCCTGGCTGATGGCTGTCATCTTAGTGGCTCACAGGAAAGTCACCGAAAGCCCCTTGCTGGGAACACCGAAGGAGACCTTTCCCTCTTTGTCTCACCTGACCCTGTGACAATGCTTTATTCCCTGGAAAGTGTCCAATGCCCTCCATCTCACCATCCTCTCCCAGCTTTTCTCCTGGTCACTTCCTCCCCTTGGTTACCCCAATCTGCTCTACTGGGCTACAGAGTCAGATTTAGACATTGTCTGAATCCCCCCTATCCTTCTAGACTTTCCACAGGAAACTCTAATTGCACCCAGGCCTGCAGCTTAACTGCCTACTTTATGCAGTGATTCCAATTCAAACTGTTTCCGAAATGCTTATTTCCAGGCCAGCCGAACCACTGGCTATAGGTTCTTGCCTGGATTCAGTAGGAACTGAGCTGGGTCTCTGCCTCCACCCTGTCAATAAGTTCTCCTCATGAGGATTCCAATATGCAGACCCAGTCACCCCCTCTCTCCTCTGCCTGAAAGTTTGGGTGGTTTCTTATCACCTGTTGCCTCCCACATCCTGGGTAACCCTGCTCACCCAGGCTCACGTTGCCATCTTCCTTCTCTGCCGTCCAGGCCAGTACCCAGGGCTTCCACAGGCAACTTCCTTCCCATTATCCAGGCTTGCAAACACCAGGTTATCTTCCCAAACACCTTCTTCTGCCCCCTGCCCTTCTTGGCTGGGTTAATGTCTTCCCATGGCAGCATAGGTGACACCTCTTCAGGGAAGCCTTCCTGGCGTGTACACTAATACCCATGACCAATGTCACTTTCCTTCTTTGGTGACCAGACCTTCATGGTGGGAACTGACTCTGGACATCCTGCCTCCTGCTCCCACCCCCACCCCCCATCCCAGGGTTGGGTGTCCCTGAGCAGGGGGATTGTGCCTGGTTTTGTTCATCACACCAGAGACCTCAGCACATAGTAGGTATTCAGTAAACATTTGTTGAATGAATGAGTGAATGTGAGTCTGCTTGCCACCTCCAGTGCCAGGTCTGTTCATGGCACTGGACTGTTTATTGTCAGAAACACGTACCTCTCTGCACTCTACTCTGTGTTGTGACATGTAAGTGCTTTGCCAAAGGACTTGTGTGTTCTCACAACCACCTGTAAGGCGATGGTGTTACTCTATCAATTTCCATCTCAGGGATGAGTAAACTGATGCTCAGAGAACTTAAGCAACTGCTAGTCACCCCACAGCTTATAAATGGCAACGCCTTCCTCAACCCCAGGTCTGTTTGATCCCAAATCCTGGGCCCTATAACTACTTGGCCACAGTCCTTAGTCATGCACATAATGCTTTATAATGCTGTCAACCAGCCCATCACAGCGAGTGTGCTAAACTACCTCAGCGGATCCTTAGGCACCGTGTCTTGACGATCAGAACGTGAACAATCAGAACAAAGCAGGGCCTCCAATAATGTCCTGCCCAGCACTGGTCAGGACGATTTCCCCCTTATCCACACTGTATTGAAATGACATTATCCAAGGACGTGCTGTACTTAATCTCTTATTGGGCTGGGGGGCCCTCGCTAGATGGCATAAGTGAAATTCAAAACCACATCACGGAGCCTTCCTATATGATGGCAGTACAGGCCCTGGGGTCCCCAGGGGCAGGGTGATGGGATGGGGGACCAGAGGGAAGCCCCCCTTCAGCGTGCACATGGGGAGGTGAGGGTCACAGGGAAGAGAGGGTTCATGGTGGACACATGCAGGATCCAGGGGTTTGTGTAGTGCTCACCCAGAGAGAGTGCAGCTGGCTCAGACAGCCAGGAGAGGAGGGGAGCCAGGGCCTGCAGACAGGGCTGGGTGCTGGTCCCCAGGGTAGGCGTGTCTTGGGGGTGTGTGGCCTAGCTGAGGCTTTGACTTCCTCTCTGTGGGTTCCCAGGTGTCTAGGTCAGTATGGATAGGGCCCGCTCTGTGCCAGGCCCCAGGCGGTTGCTGGGGACACAGAGGAATGAGCTCCTCACATGTGCAGAGGAAGAGCCTGTCAGCAGGGTGCCAGGACCCCTGGTGCAGCCATGTGCTCAGGATGGAGGTCAGTAGGGAGTCTGGGGGTCCTGGGCTGGTGCCCCTGAATGGATCCTAAAGGAGCCACCAGGCCAAGAGAAATCAGCCCCTGTGAGAGCCCAGCATGCTCAGAGCCCCCCCCCCCAAGTCAAGAACTGGGACTTGGAGGGAACAGCTGGGAGGACTTCAGCAGTGGGCGCTGTGGCTTTACAAAGCTCCCGCCATCCGATGAGGAAGCTGAACTTAGAAGGCACGCACTGGACATGAGCAAGAGCGTGATCAGCAGAGACCCACGCTGTGTCACCCAGCTCCCCTTCAAAGAGGAAGGACTTACTCCCCCAGGTGTGGAGAGGCTGCTGCGCCCTCTTTGGGGGAGCCCTGTGCTGAAGAGAGCCACCAAACTCGAGGTGACTGCCCCTTCTGAGCCAGCATCCAGCAAGTGCAGATCAACTCACAGGCAGAAGGGCCAGTCCCCAGATGCTACTATGGACAAGTCTGAAGGGCCATCTCTGCTCCAGGAGACTCTGCTTTTTGTAGGGTGGGCTTCTGTGAGCCCCAGGGTGGCTCGGCAGCCCCTTCCGCCCTGTTCCAGCACCCAGGCCGGTCCTCCGTGTGTGGAGCCCCAAGCAGCTCCTGCTAGGACTCTTGAAGACTAGGTGTGGCCCAACCTGGGACCCCAGCCTGACAGGAAACACTGTGTGCTCAGGCTGGTGGGAAAGACCTGGGAGACTGTGCCCTTAAAGTTGCCAGTGGCAGAGGTGAGCCACCCATCAGGTGAG
>PVHY01016496.1:0-33613 GCA_004024945.1 Uropsilus gracilis
CCCCGCTTCTTTCTGCCTTCCTCTGTGGTTCTTTGCAATCCCTTGGGCCATATCTTTCTCAAACTGAAAGATTGTCTTCACATACCTCCTGATTGGATTTTTCCTTCTATTGTTGCAAGTTGGATTTTTGTATTTGTTGCCTGCCCCAGCCAGTGCAGGGCCAGAGCTCAGTATTTCCCTTTCCCTTTATGCAGAAGAAACCCCTTGCAGACAGCCACAGGAGACTTTTCTGGTGGCCCTTCGGCAACTCTTCCCCCAAACACGTTGCTGAACAGACATCCAGCCCTTCTGGATCTGGGGTTCCTGCATGGAAGAACCCGCTCTCCAACCCCATCTTGCCTTGCCTGCCTCCTGCCTGCTGTCAGCCCTCCCTCGTCCAACACTCCTCTGTCCCCACCCCCTGGTCCCTGCCCCCTTGCATGTGCTCTGCTATTCCTTTCACCTTCAGAGGGAAATCCTTTCCAACACAGGAAGAAGAGGTGAGGCAGCTGTGTGATTGAACCACTTTCTTTCTGTTCTTTGGGTTTGCAGACTACTCCAGGTGCACCCAGTTGTCTCTGCATTTCCACCACTCCATCCACCAGGCCTGCTTTGGGAGGGAGGGTGATGTATTTTAGAGAAGTACAAGGGAGTCTCCAGGAGGTGGCAAAACGCAGGCTCTGAGTTAATAAGCCTGGGGGAGGCCTGGCTGCTGCTGGTCCACCGCCTTCACTTTGAGTAAGAAAACTGTAGAAAACACCCAGAGAGTACCAAACACTTGTATGTTGAAAAGACAGCGGTAGGAGGTTGCTGCTATAAGAGACTTTCCTCTCAGTCATCTGCATTGTGAGACAGCTGAGGATGGCAGGCACATTACAAGGTGGGAAATATATTTGGAGTGGCTTCATTCATCCTGTACCGAAGGCCCGCTGTTCCTTGAAGGCTGGATGAGAGACTGATGAGACCTCCCGAGACTCCGCCAGAAAGAGATGGTGGCAATACTAAGGAAAAAGCTCTGACAGGGGGAGCTATGGGGACACAAAGGAGAGATGGTTATCTCTGCAGAGGCCCCGGGGGAAAATACAGTTGGGTCAAATCCTAAAAGATACTAGTTTTAGCACAGAGGAGAAGAGTGCTCCAGACTATGGAGCAGCTGTCAGAAGGATGGGAAGAAGGAGGATATGGTGGGAGCCTGGGATGGGGGGGGGGTGACTGGTCAGGTTTATGGGAGTCAGGCCTTAGAGGGAGGGTCTCCTGCACTACCTCTAGGGCAGTGGGGAACCCAGAGACTTCATGCCTCAATGTGATGAGGTGGTTTTTGAGGAAGTAGGGATCCTTGACCAACGCCATAGAGGGTAACTAGGATGTAGAGATTATTGCAGGAGACTGGCTGAAAAGGTGGATTATACTTGTAAGTGAAGTACTTCTAGAAAAGTATTTAAAGTTGTGTGCTTATTCCAAAACCAATTCCCAGTGTTGTGCAACAGAGGAGGTTGGATTTTCAGACAAATCCCTTGAGATCCCATAGTCTAAAGTAAAAGGTTGGCAGTAGCACACCTTGAGTAAGAAAGACTCCTGCTAAGCCTTGTCGAACATGCACCCATATACTCTCTGCACCCTCTGCAACTGTCTACCTGCCCACCAGGCTCCAGGGGTCAGCCAACTTCACCCTGACCTTTCCAAATGTCAAATCAACTATTGATCAGGTGCCCTGAAGAACTGGTTTAGGTTTCACTGCTTGAAAGGCATTGATCTCTAATCACAGAGTGATAAGCCCACAAAGAAATCCAGATTTGCCCAGGGAAATAGAACAGGGCAAAGCTCAGAAGGTGGGGCTGTGGCCCCCAGAGGATTGCCTGGCACTGCTGCCCTTACTGACGTGTGAAGGCACAGCCGGAAAGATGCAAGAAAGCAGGGCTCCTTCCTTGTGCTTGATTCCCTCCTTCACAGCCTTGCCAGGGCAAATGAGATTCTACCAAGAGGACACCAACTTTTTGTTCTAATATCTAGTTCCCACTTACAATGCCAAAACCTCTGACAGAAGTAACTCATAAGCTATCAACTGCATGCCAGCTGTAGCTGACCGCCTCTTTTTTGTGCTCTTGTGAGCTGAGAAATGGTTTTTACATCTGTAATAGTTGGAAAAAATTGAAAGAAGGATATTTCATAGTATATAAAGTCATACAAAATTCAAAATTTTGGCTGCATCAATAAAGTTTTATTGGCCCACAACCACTCTCACTCATTCACAGACTGCCATGGGGCTGATTTTGCATTGCAATGGCAGTGTCAACAGAAACAGAAGGACCTCAAAGCCTAATACTTCACAGTTGGTCTTTGACAGTACATCTGCTAATAGCTGCAGGAAACTGTTATTGTCTGTGCACACCCTAGTTTATTGGAAGGGTTTTTTGTTTTGTTTTGTTTTGTTTTGTTTTTGGAGAATTTAGGCCCACCTGGAGAGAATGGAACATAGACTCCAAAGCAAGATTCTCTATACAGAGCATAGGAATGGGCCTGGGAGAAAGCAAATCTAACCCGTTTTACAGATAAGGAAAATTGAAGCTAAGAGAGATCGGGTGACTTGTCCAAGATGGATGGCAGAGCTGAACAAGTGAATGTCACTCCAGTCTGTTCCAGAGGGACCAGAGCACCAGAAGGAGGGGACAGAACAATTTCCAAAAGGACAAAGGTCATCTATCTCCCAGAACTATTGAGGAGACACACAGAGGATGTTCACCCTCTCTTCTCCCATCCCACCTCACTCCCATTTCCTCTGTTCAAGATGGCCTGGTGCATAGTTTGAAATAGCAACACATTTGAAAATAAAACCATGCTTGCAGATTCTCCATCTCTCAGTTAATGTTATGACTGTACCCAGAGTTGCTTTTGATGATCTTATGGCAGAGAAACATAGCTTGAGCCTAAGACTTAGAGGTTTAACTTAAACATAAGCAAGGGCTTCTTAGAGCAGGAAGACTACTTCTTGAAATAACTGAGCATGGATATTACCCTCCATCTAACCTGTTCAGCAGGTGGAACCTGGCTTCATTGAAGGTTCATCTTTGGGGCTCCACTCCCTCATCATCCTGTCCTCTCAACTCTCTTAGTCATACTCACTTCTTTCCTTGTGTCCTGTTTTCCTTCTTGCTTTCTTCCATTCCTTGTACATTCTTTCTCCCGCTGACTCCTCCCATTCCTGAAAGTAGGCTCTGAATGCAGTCCTGGAGAGATGAAGAGACAGGGGTGCACAGTCAGCAAGAGTAGGGCAGGTGGACTGAGTGGGGCTTGAGGCAGCCTTTGGTTCCCATGTGGTCAGCCACAGACTTTGCTGAAGCCACTTCCCAGGGGGATCCTGAGTTTTTTCAAATATAAATTGAGACTCATAATACCTGGCCCAATTATTTTATAGGATTTTATGAAAATCACAAGAGGGTCTAGATGTAGAAGTGCTTTGCAAAATTCAAATCATTATGCAAATAATATTATGATTAAACTGGGTAAAATACAAACTAAAAAACACATGTGCACGCATTCACACACACACATATTTTGAGATTCATAGACTTTGGTATGACTGTGAATTCAGGGTCATGTCCTTGATTTTAGAGTGTAAGATGGTGGACCAGAGGGAGCTATGAATGCGGTGGGAGCCCCATAGTGTGGGGGCCGGGAACCCAGTTTGGGTCCTCACCCATCCTGCAACCTTAGAGAGTCCCTCCTGCTGGTTCAGCTCTAACACATGGGCCATCCCAAGTGAGGCTGGGAGGCAAAGCTGCAATGGAGCACTGTGCCCACAATCACACACAATGGGGCGATGGGGTGCAGTGAACAGCAGCTCCTCTCCCCCATAACTGGAAAAGCCATGACTGAGGTGTGAACCCCACTGACTCCAGCAGGAACTCCAGGCAACCACTCCTCGTTAGCCCAGACCTGCCAGTCAGCGCTCCATGCTTTTGTCTTGTGCCTCCCTCGGGGGTGCTCCTCCATGAATAACAACCTGTTGTGACATACCAACATAATTGATCATTAAGGTGCAACAAACGGCTCCATCCAGAATGCTGATTTACCTACCTGGTGGCATCTTAATGTGTTTAAAGATCATGGATAAATACATCCCAGCTCAACCTGTTTCTGTTTGGCTCCCCTGTGCCTCATGTGAGGAGGGAAATGGGCTTTGGAGATTTCTGGGCCCCCTAAATTCAGCCCTAGGAGGGAGGAGGGTGGGGGCAGATAGTGCTGGTCTCAAAGTGTACTCAATCATGAGCACAGTCACTACTGGTTGAGCCTCTGCCAAACCCCATCTATGGGGGCTGCAAATGCTCTTTTTCTCCCCATCACATGCTGACAAGCTGTTCATCTAAGACTTGGGAGCAACTCATCCTGCCCACTGGCAATTGCCTTTTCCCAGGCTGCCTAATTGTGAGGATGAGCAAGTGAACAGAACATTCGAGTACAGGAAAGTCAGAGCAATGACCAGAGGACCCAGGAGCTGCTCATGCAAAGAACAGGGCAGCCACAGTTGGGAAGACTTCCTAGAGGAGGTACCACTGAAGTGAGGCCTGAGGGGTCCACTCAACTTCAAGTGCATGGGCCAGGTGGGGCGGTCCAAGAGGGGCGTCCCCAAGGGAGCCTGGTACTTCAGTGCTCTATCTTCCAGACCTATCTGTGACCTCTTTCTTTTCAGTGGACAGGAGATAAATGCTTGGGCTCCGGGGGGTGGGGGGGGGTTGGGGAAAATCAAGCAGAAGTAAATGAACTAGTGTCTGTTTCCTTGTTTGATTTTATGACATGTGGTGTGAACAATGGAAGTAAATAGAATGTTCAGAGAGATTCTGTAAGGCTGTGGGTACAGTCACCAGAGCTTATGTAGCCCAAGGGGTAGTGTGGACGTTGGTGGTAATCAGCACTAGTGTCCCTGCTCCTCATATTCTGTGGGGCCAGCCTGGGCCACTATGTTCTGGGTACTTCAGAGAACCTGCAGCTGGTACCTTCAGCAGGGTTGCTGGTACACACTGGTCATGTGAGGTGGTCCAGGCCTCCACATGGAGCAGCAGACATGGGCAGATGGACTCCGAGCACAAGTAGACATGCAGGGAGTCTTGGGGAACTTGTGGAGCCTGTAGCTCCTGTATGGGGAGCCTAGAAACTAGTAAACACAAGGTCATTCCTGATCACCTGGTAGTAAAGATCAGTAGAGTAAATTGTACCTTGCATTTCAGCGAGGGTTTAAGACATGTGGGTTATTTGGTTAGCCTAGTCTCAGTAATGAACATTTGCCAGAGACTGGAAGCCCCTGGGTGTCCCCAGTGCCAATGTCTGTCTCTGGCCTAGACTCTGCCTTCCTAGGTGGTGGCAGCCATGTGCACACATGCAGAACCAGTCAAGCAAAAAATAGGGCTCATCCACCCACAGATGGTTTGGTTAATGACATCCTCACATTAGCCGAATTTCCCAGCTTCGATGGTCTTCTCCCAGGCTCCAGGCCCAGAAGCAGATGTTGATAATGTGTCATCCTGTTCCAGCATCCAAGGCTCTTAACTTCCATGGATTTGCAATACCCCACTTTACCGAATGCAAAGCAGCATCCGTACCCAGTGCGTGGATGGAACCCATCCCATGCCAACAGATTCTTCGGTGGCCAAGGGGAGAGGCAGCTGTATGTCCACCAACCGAGCAAAGATTTCTTTCACGTAACATTCATAAGTAGACCCACCACGACTTCTTAATGTAAATATTCTTTTAATTATAGTGCTTTATGTTCATTGGAAAAAGTAAGTCTAACAATCATAATGAAAATTCCTTGTGATCCAACTAATGGAATAGCCATGTTATGTTATACATAGTCAATGCACACGTAGTCATTTGAACTCTGTGTTTTTCCACCTACAGAAGAAAACCCCACTGCTTCCTTAGTTACTGCAGAATGTCCCTCAAAGGTCAATGACTCTAACCTTGGCCTTGCAAGAAAACTGAGCAGTGTTATTGTCTGGCTTCAGCCAGTTTCCATTTTTCCTTTTGGTGCATCAGTGAATATTTTTGAGCAAAACTCCCTGCATGCATTTTGAATGGCTTTTTCAGAAATGTATTACTAGTAACAAAGTACAAGGAAATTTCAAAACCCAAGCTGTATTTTGCCAAACACCACTCCAGTCATCTGTGATGGCTTTTGTTGCCCCATCATGGAGAAGGAGCATCTTCTCCCCACCCTCATACACATGGGCTTCCAAGTTTCCATCTTATTTGACAGATTGAATATTTGTACCATATTTTTTGAAGACATGATAATCTGGCTCCAATTTTAGAATGTCATTCAGTGCAATGAAAAGTCCTGCAGCCCTGTAATATCATCTAGAGTTGTGGTCTTTTATCTTTAAAAAGTAAGTTTTGCAGCTATGTACAACCAATCTATATTTTTTAAAGATTTACATAACTGGAGTATGAAAACTGTACATAAGCCATCTTTACAAAAAGGCTGAAAATGTGTGCAGTGTATACTCTTGAATTGTAAATGCTTTCCAAAGCCATAAAAGTAAAAATTCTTCAAGAATAGCTGCTCCATCTTGCACCAATAATACATTTGTCCCAAGATAGGAAAATTGCCTGGAAAAATGCTCATGTTTATTGAACACATGAAAGAAGAGTTTCTATAAATCCAAGGGGAACTACTCTGGTTGGTTGAGTTAATGATTTCTTCCTGGGAGAACGATCTTTCAGAAAACTGCTCTTAAATTACCTGGTTTCTATACTTTTCTAGCCTCAGTTATGCAGGTATCTGCCACAACCTTGGTGGGGGCTCACCGGGGAATGAAAGAGGGGTGGACTAAGGGAACCAGAAGCCATACAATTCTGAAAGGGGAAGAAAGAGTAAGAGGCACATGGTGCCATCACTGCCAGCATGGAAATCCCGTATCTTGTTAATAAGCTCTGTCTTCCCTGGGCTAAAGGAAGGTTCTTTTTTTTTTTTTTTTTTTTTTTATAAGACTAGGTCTTGCTATGTTGCCTGGGGTAGTCTTGAACCCTTGAACTCAAGTGATTCTTAACCTCAGCCTCCCAAGTAGCTGGGATTGCAGGCACGTGCCACTGCACCTAGCTGAAAGGAAGGTTCTTATTGGTCCTCATCCTGTTTTCTGAGTATTCATTCTTATGCACAGCTCCTAGATCCTCCTCCTGGGAGACCTTTTCAGTATCTCCTTGGCCAATTTGGAAGAGCACATTGGGGTATATGCCACTTTTGAGAACTAAATAATTTTTTCTGTGATTGTTTCCTGAGAAAGTTGGGAGCCCATGGGTTGTTTAGCATATTATACAACTAACACCTCTTAAACTCACCCCTCTGAATTGCCCACTACCACATGTTCCACTGATCTCATGGCCAAGACACACACATCAGTGAGGCAGGAATGTGCTCTCCTCCCAGTGGGAGGAAGATGAAGTCAGGAGCAGCTCTACAGGTACCACAACTGGAAATGACTGTCTCCACAGACAGCCCAAGTCCTGTATCTGTGCTTCAATGGGTCTGCAACCAGTAATCTGTCCTGCCAAAACAGAAAAGAAAGGCTGCTCTAAATTGATTTGGTGTGAAGACCAAGGCTGCTGGCTCAGTTTTCAAGCAGCACGTGGATTTCCCTTTGGGCATCCTGAATGGGGAGTGAAAATCCCTTCTTAAACCTGCCCTGATTGCTGGAGTTCCTGAATGTGACGGGAAGAAAACTGGGAGTTAACTGCCCAATATTGCCCCTGGTGGTGGTTTCCAGGTCTGTCTGTGCATCAAGATTGCTCTGGGGGACTGAATCTACTGAAGGGTTCCAAGGCCTCTTCCTCAAAGGCTCCACTGGAGCCTCTGAAGGCAGGCCCAAGAATGTATGTCTTTTTTAAATTTATATATAAATTTCACATTTTTTGTAATCCCAGGGATTCACCCTCCCACCCTCCCCATCTTTTCCCCCCTCCCCCTGCTGCCCAAGTTGTATGCTTCAGTTTGGTGGTTAGCTTGTTTTGACTTTTCCTCATGGCTTTTGTTTATTTTTTTCCCTATATCCCATATATGAGTAAAACCATTTGGTTTCTGTCTTTTTCTTCTGACTTGTTTCTGCTAATATGATTTCTCCTAAGTATATTCATGTTATCATAAAATCATCAAATTTGTCATTTTTAATTGATGAAGGAATGTATGTCTTTAGAAAATTTCTAAGTGACGCGACTCAGGCCAACTCTAACTCTACCCTTGTGTGTAGACACAGATTTGGTGAGTACAGTGTGAGTCCCACATAGAAGATGTAAATTGTAAGGTCTGTGGATCGGAGGCAAGAAAATATCAATTAAACTTATCATAGGGACTTCCTGATAGAGAGATTGAATGTAATGTCATTCAGCAGTGACCAGTGTAGATTTCAACAAAGAAAGGTAAGGTTAAGATGTTGTCATAGTGATGGGTCCAGGCAAGAAAGAAAGAATGATGATCACAGGCTAGGTGGGATGATATTAGTATTGGGAATCCTCTAAAATTCAGAGGCAAGAGACCCCATTAGCCATTGTACACATAGGGTGAAACGCTTGATCATATTGTAGTTCTCTGAAAATATTACTCCTAGATTTGAAGCTTTTCAAAGTA
The DNA here is from genome assembly GCA_004024945.1 of Uropsilus gracilis. NCBI lineage: Eukaryota > Metazoa > Chordata > Mammalia > Eulipotyphla > Talpidae > Uropsilus > Uropsilus gracilis. The sequence goes on from PVHY01016496.1 coordinate 8,594, forward strand.
GGTTTTAAGACATGCGTTACAGTAAGGTATTAAGCAGAGCAGTGTTTCTCATTTCATCTGAGGCAAAGGATCAGACTCACAGACCATAATTTTGAAAAATGTAATAGAAACAAATTTCTAGAAAAATAGAACAAATAGCAAATACACACCAACTTTTTTGTTATTATTATTATATTCAATAAACATAAACTTACTCTGTAAATTTCTATAAAATTTGGTAGATGCTTCCTCGTGATTTCTACATTCATCTCAAGCAGAACAACCATAAGCAATAGCAACACTTGGACCTTGGCAAAATTTGAAATGGCTTCAGCTTGGCTCTCCTTTCAAAACTGTATTTGCTCAGAAGCCACCTTTACTTGGCACTCACCTGATGGCCACAGTTCTCCTGGCACAGCACCGCTGCTGGGTAGGGGAAGAGAGTGTAGCGAGACCAACCCAGGTTCAGAGCAGGAAGCTCCCTGCATTTTCCAGGGTGTTTTGGGCAATCCTGAAAGCACTCCCTGAAGTGTGACTCTGAAATCATTCAGGTTAAGATGTGAGGCTTTTCTCAGGTCAAAGAGTCCAGAATCATGGTGTTGATTTGGGACAATATTAAAAAACCTCTAGCTTCAGGAAACAACAAAGAACTTCACAGGCAGGAGAAAATTTGACAGGGAATTTCTGTTTGTTTTACTTAACATTTATTGAGATAGCTCAGGGGATTAAATTAATTAAAAATATGTGAGGGAAGCTGGGCACGGTAGCTCATGCCTGTAAGCTTCAGCCTATGAAGCGGCTGGGGCTAGGGATTGCAGTTCAAGTCCCACTTGGGGCAACACAGCGAGACCTAGTCCCAAAAAATTGCTGGGCATGATGGCGTGTGCCTGTAATCCCAGCTACCTGGGAAGCTGAGGCTGGGGATTGCTTGAGTCCGTGGTACCCCAGGTAACGTGAGCCTACTGTTCCATGGGCAAAAGTAGAGAGACCTAGTCTCAAAAACAAAAACAAACAAACAAACAAACAAAAACCAGAAAAACAAAACATGAGGGTTTCCAAAATTGGAGCCATTTGTAAGTGCAATTTCATCATCATTCACACTTGAGACTTGTCCACAAACAAACACAGGCTGGAGCACATACACACACACACACACACACACACACAATAGCCATGTATGAATCCTACCCATTTTACTACACAGCAGCCCAGCCTGTTACTTTGTGGGGGATTGGGGGACTGGCAGATGATGGGCAGTCCCATGTCTCAGCAGCAACTCACAGGCTTCTTCATGCTGACTTCCTTACCTCCGGTGCCCAAAGTCAGAGTGTGTGTGCGTCTGTGTGTATTCTGGTTTTTAGACATCAAATTGTTCATTCACTTCACCAATATTTACGCACCATCTATTATGAGCCAGGACTGCAAAGTGATGGGCAAGCTATGCCCCAAAGCATGCACATATCATAAACAAATAAGCAATCCTCAAGGGAAAGACAGGCAGGTCTGGCAAGAGGTGGGGGCTCAGGTGAGGCTGAGAAGCTGACTTTACCAAGTCACCTGTAGAGGAGACCTGAGGGACAATGAAAGACTGGCCTTGGGAAGGGCAGGTGAGTGTCCAGTCCAGAGACAGCCTGAAGGCTTACCAGATGGGCTGGGGGGCTTTCACCTCCCTCCTCCTCTTTTGTAGTTAAATTATTTCTCTAGCTTACTCTCACTCTCTTTTTTTGTTTGTTTGGTTTTTGGTAGGAATTAAAAGGTAATAAAATGCTCTAGCGAAAATAGAATATATGGAAAGGGGTCAGTAATAAAGGAAGAGAGAGGATCCTTATATTTGTAATTGAGTTCAGAGAGTTGGTGTGTTGCTTCATTTTAAATTGTGCCTGTGTGTAATTGGTTTTAATTTGAGAGAGCAAGCATGTAATTTAATGCTCCAAACATATGTATCTGTTATGTGTCAGGCACAAGGCTAAGTGGTTTGCATTTAGTATCTGAGGTAAACCCTATCAACCACAATGAATTAGGTGATAAGACTGCCACCATTTCCATGAGGAGGCTGGGATGGAAAGAAAATACTGGCCCTTGGGCAGAGTAGCAGAGCTGGGACACACATATAGGTCTGATCCAAAATCTAGATTCCCCCCTTAAGGTCATTGGTTAACTTTCCTTCACAGATGAGGAAACTGAGGCACACAATAATCTCAAGAATATGCCCAATATTATGCAGCTGAAAAGCAGGACCAGCTCAGAGTCTGTGGGCTCCAGTGAAGGGCCTTTGTCTCCTGTGTGTAGTAAGTAAGAGGGAAGAAAGTGAATCCCAGAATGTGTCGCTTACATGTGGAATATAGAAAAACCAAACAAAGGGTCAGAAAAAAAAACTCAAAAGTGATTCCTCAAAAGCTGACTATAGAACTAGGAGTCTGGAAGGGGAGAGTAGGGGAAGGAGAAGGAGGAGGGTGAGAACAGAGCGGGGAGGGAGCACAATGGATGATGGTGAAGGACTATGGGTGCCCTGGTGGTGGGTGTGGTATGGTCACAACACTGAAGGTGGAGGGGGTGCACACTACTAAATTACAAAGAACAATGTTACCTCTTTAAAAAATATTAAAGGGAAAACATAATGGTTCAAAATTTCAAGACAGTGACAGCAAAGCAGTAGAACAAACTGAGCACAGAAATTGCCTTGGACCCAGCATGGGATACCCAAGTTCTCGTCCTTCTCATCACCCCCACATCCCCTTGATTGAATCACCACCCCACAGCAGAAGATCCGGGACAGCAGCTGGGGACACATAAAGAGACAATGAGTTCTATTTTGAGACTTGGCTTTGGAGTCAGGTGGGCCTGGCTCTCCATAGGCATCAGCTCACTTAAGCTTCACAGCATCCCCATGAACTGTAGGCAGTATGTGCCCCATTTACAGATGATGAAGCAGAGACAGAAGTGCATCTTGCTCAAGGTGCAGTAGTTGGGTAGCAGAGGCTGCAGGGACTACATCAAAATACCTGGCACCTCTCTCATAGTCTCTACACCAGGGCTCTACACAAAATCAGGCATGAATACTGGAGAATTCAGCCCTTGGAGCACCAAGGAAGGGTGAAAGGAGGCAGATCTCAGAAATCAGTTTCCCTTCTCCAAAGACCTTGAAAAGAGTAACTACTGCCTGCACTGCCTGGTCAGCCCCCAGTTGCTTCCCAGTCCTTCTTCACCAGTCTCCTTGACACTGTAGGGGCAGATGGGAAAATTTCCTTTACACATCTGGGTTCTTCTTGGGCTGCGTAAGCCAGCAGATTACTATCAGACAAATTAGTAGAAGAAATAAATTTAATGACATGTTGTAAATTCTTAGTATGAACTGGACCGATCAAAGCTGTTTACTGTTGAATAGCATATGGGATGGGGAGCTGGAGTGTCAAGAGAAGAAAAGGGACTCATGCAAGGGGAGAGGACTCATGAGAAAACTGTTGGCTGTATAACCATATGGATAGGTTACTCCAATAAAAAGTTTATTTCCGAGATGACCCTAAGTGTGGGTCATCTCCATTGTTATATATACAGGAGGTAACAGTAACAGTTTCCTTTGACATCTGTGGGGTCCTGATTGACCTGAACTCCACCTCTTAGAAAGCCTACAGGGAACATTTTGTGAGGCATACCTGAACTTTTGGGATGACCTATCCTTCAAAACCCTCCCCCAGTCTCACATGTATCTCCACTTTCTGAGTCCTGACAGGCTGCTAAATTGTACCACTTGGGGGAGGGGGGTAGTACTAAATAGCATCCCCTTATTGCTGTAGAGCCCAGGGATGTGGTGGAGCCATTCTGGAGCTCTCGCCTGTCCCCTTCTCCCCACTCTAGAGTGCTGAATGAACCCTACCCTTACTTAACTAAGTGCTGATGCTTGAACATCCAGGGCCTTGCTGGGCTGAAAGGGACTGCCTCTTTCAAGGTTAACCAAATCCTAGAGAGAGTAAACACCTTACCCTCTTGATTTTCAAGTGTAGACCCACCAACCAGAGCCCACACTCACAGTCACCTTTTCTGTCAGAGACTGAGACTCTGCATCTCCACCCAGCTGCTCCATCCATCACCCCAGGGCCAGGCAGCTAGGGACAGCATTGCAGATGCCTCTGAAATGACTACAGCTAGCCTGTTCCTTTGCCACCCCTCCCTGCTTCACCTGTTTCTTCTCATGGAAGCCAGAATAAAGGCCTTTTCCCACAGGCATCTCTCCCTGCTGCCTTCTCACTGAACACATGCTTCTCTGTGTGCTCCTTGTAGGGTGGTGTGGCCCCTCTCTCTGGGAACTGTGAATATTATAAACTATCTTCTTACTGGTCATAACATCCTGTTCTGTTACTTCACCACTGTTAAGTAATAATCAAGTCTATATTAAAATAAATGCCCAGGTAACTTTCTTTAGGAAAACAGCTTTAGTTGCCCAAGTCAACATGAGTTTCTTCTTCCTCTCTGGGCCCTGGAGCCTGCTCTTTGTTTTTCCATCTGCCTAAAAGCCGGGTAGGAGACTGCCACTGCCCTGACAAAATTCTGTGAAGTCAAGGGTCATGAGTGACACTTCTCTGCCTGGCATATAGTAAGTGTTTAGTAAACAAATGCATGACTTCCAGAATAATGACAGAGAACACAAGAATAATATCAATACTAATAATAATAACTCTCTGTTCTGGTGCATCACGCACTCTGAAATTCCCAAAGCAACGTTGCTTTGGGAATTGTGTTGTGTTATCTTCTTTTTACTGATGAAAATACCAAGTTCAGAGAGGTTCAGTGATTTACTCAAAGTCAAACAGTGAAGGAGACGCAGGGTCAGAATTCATTATCTGTGTCTGTCCTGCTGCAGAATTAACACTCCCAATTTAACTAAATGATGTTGATGTTAACTCCCTTTGCTTGTAATCCCCAGTGTGGATTGACCAACAGGTGGCTCTCAGAACAGTTGTGACATTCTGAAAAATCACGGTGGAGCTAGGCCAGTTCCTGTGACCTTTCCAAAACACTCTTGGTACTGCATGCCCTGCCCAACACCCACTTCTGACCCTTCACTGTCTCTAAGGTGAAACCCAAACCTCTCACTCACCATTCACTGACTTCTGCTGACCTCTTCAGCCCAAGTCTGCTGTCTAACTGATCCTGTATCAGATGCACTGGATGGCCAGTGGAGGCAGGGGTGCTTGCTGCTGAGCGAAGGACAGTCCCTAGCACCTCCAGGGCTAGAAGCAAGTCCCTTGATGCCTAAAGTCAACTAACATTTGGAGAAAATCTTGAACTATACCAGGTGGCTGCTACCAGGTCCCTGCAGAGACTAGTGTGGCTGCTGCCTGAGGAATAGGGAACCTTTTCCTGCCCCTTCCACACCCCAGCACTCCTATTTCATGCACTCACCTTGCTCATTTCCAACAATTTCCTGAAATTCCTGATGCTTCTTCAACTGCCAGTCACTGAGATCAGGAAGGGTTGCAGGCCATTCACAGCTCAGGAAAGAGTGCTTTCCTCACCTAAGTCTTTGCCTTTCATCCTTCTGCACTAATTTTGGGTACGGCATTATAACTATGGATCTGAACTCTTGTATCACAAGCACTCCCTAAATATGTGCTTTCCACAAGTCTTGTATTAACTTGTTTCCACTTCCAGGCATAAAATATGAGTTACAAGTAGTTAATATTCTGCTGATAAGAAAGCCTATGTTCCCCAATTTAACAGGAGTTATAGCAAGAACCTCATGTTTCTAAATCCTTAATCCATAGAGAAGGAGCTTAAATGCAGAAGGCATTCTAATGTTAGCTTTTTCAGGAATACTTGGAGTGTAAATGTACCTGATTTTTAAAACCACAGTGATCTGCTTCTGTTTTTCTATACTTAAGGGAAAAAATTGAACCATAACCCATAAACTAGTTTTAGGCCCTTTACAAATGGAAGCGATTTTGTTTGCAAGCAGGACAGCTCAGAGAAGCTTGGAGAGTGGAACCAAGGAGCAGGCTGTTCCTACTCTGAGACTTCTCAGGGAGTTCTTTCTGTTGGCCCCTTAACTCTAAATCCTTAAGACAAGCCCACAAGGAGATGTTATTATCTGCAGTTAAAACACAGCCACGAGGCTCAGAGATGACAAACTTTGCAGAGATCACAGACCCACATGAGGGGGAGTTGGGATTCAAGTTCAGTTCCCTCCAGTTTTTTGAGTCAACACAGCTCCACCCTCTGCCCCCACAAACAGCCCTCAAGATCAAGCATCAATGAAACTGACAACATTCCTTTGTTCTTCACCAAAATGCATGATGATTACCTTTTTATTTTTTTTGAATAATTCATTTATATATGTATTTCACATCTTTGTATTCCCCAGGGTTCACCCACCACTTCCCCTCCTGATTGCTCCCCCTCATCACCCTCCCCCCCTCAGGTTGTGTACTTTAGTTTGGTTGTTAGTTTGTTTTGACTTTTCCTCCTGATCTTTTGTTTACTTTTCCTATGTCCCATATATTAGTGAAACCATTTGGTTTCTGTTTTTTTTCTTTCTGACTTGTTTCTGCTAATATGATTTCTTCTAGGTACATTCATGTTATCTCAAATTCATCAAGTTTGTCAGTTTTAATTGATGAGTAATATTCCATTGTGTATATATACCACATATTTTTTGTCCAGTCATCTGTTTTGGGGTATTTGGGTTGTTTCCATGTCTTTGTAATTATAAATAGTGCTGCAGTAACATCTGGGCACAAGTGTCCCTTTGTATAAGTATTGAGGTCACCTTTGGGTAGATTAGCAGAAGAGCAATTGCTGGGTCAAATGGTAGTTCCATTTTCATTAGTTTGAGGATCCTCCACAGCCATAGCTTTCCATAGTGGCTGGACCAGTTTACATTCCCACTATCAGTGTACGGGTGTTCCTTTCTCTCCACATCCACACCATCACTTGTTGTTGCCCATTTTTTTGATGTGGGCCATTCTTACTGGTATAAGGTGGTATCTCATTGTGGTTTTGTGATTACCTTTTTAAAACGTATTGAACTGAATGTTCAAAAATGCATCTGTTCTCAGTTCTGGCAAACCCTCAGAATCCTGGTAGAGCCACTGTGCAAGGGCAGCATGGCTCCAGGTGAACCACATGACACTCAGTTGGGATTTTGTCATCCATGTCATTAAACTTCCACTGACTCACCCAACTGATTAAGGGGAAGGACAGAGATGTGAAGTACTTATCACTTTGTAGGTGCTTAGTATCTGGGGAGAAGTATAAGATAGGAGGTGGGTGTGAGTCTGTCCCCTAAATCCCTCCCCCAGATAGCTAATCCTATCTGATACTTATTTCCTGCAATAAATGTTATCAAAAAGGAATAATAGCTGGTTGCATAATGCTAATGCATCTACATGCCCCTTGTGTTTGATACAGAATCAACTCTCCATTTGGTGTCCCCACCAAACCCCTGAGTTGAGTTGTAGGTAGGCACTGCTTCTACAGCCATGGGAACAGAGGTTCATAGAGGGAAGTGATAACCTGAGTTACACAGAAAGGGGTAGCAGCCTGGGACTTGAATCTGCACAAGCTGAGTTTAAGGGTCACTCTTATATTTTATCCATTATGCCATCCTACCTTACAGGACATGATAACGTTTCATGCAGTAAAGGTTGAATTTGACAACTTGCATTTTGCTCTCATAATCCGCATCCCAACTCCGTCTTGGAAAATGAATGATGTTTGTGTGAGCTGCACACACTCTCAAGGACACTGTTCAGAAAGCTGCATCAATTTCTTCTACTGTATGTTTGCAATTTTGCCTACTCATAAACCCTCAAAAGCAAGCCTCAGGAGCTTGCCAATGCCATGGCAGATGCAGTGTCCTGAAGCTCTAGTGTCCCTGATTTCTCCCCAGAGAGGTACTTGCCCCCCAGCCAGGAGGTAGAAAAGAGGAATGAAAATCTGCTGGCCTGTGTCTCCTCTGACTTCCCTTTTTTATTTATTTTCTTCTTTATTTGCACTTCTGAAAAAGAACTTGAGGCAGAATTTCATCAGAAAGCCAAGGAAATAGCTAGATGCAAAAGAAATGCCAGCAGCCTCCTCAGAACAAAGGGAGGATGTGGGTTCCTCCAGTAGGAGCAGCTTCCAGTAGGAGGTGCTGTGCTGAGGAGGCCTTCTTAACACAGGAGCAGGAAGGAAGATGGCCTCAAACCCTGTGGGGTTCACCCCAAGCCTACCCCATAAAACCACTTTCTCAATTCGTATTTGTATCCTTAAAGAAAGAAAGTGTCCCAGGAGAAAGGAAGGAAGGAAAAGAGGGCTCCTCCTTAATGCTATTTTTTCTTGTTGGGAGGCAGAACCCCCCCACGGGGGTTGAGGACAGCTGCCTTGTTGAGGACAGAGGAGTCAACTGTTATGGGCTGCTGTTGTTTGTGTGACTCTGCAAGGCTGAAAGCAGGGCAGACAGAAGCTGCAACTAGGTTCTGTGGCTTTCAGGCACCTCAGCAGCAGTCAAGGATGGGGGCCTGTCCCCTAAAGCCCTTCCTCAAATAGCCTCTCCTGCAAAAGACTTCCAGCACTCTGAATCAAAAATGAGCAGCTTGGGAGTTCCCAGTCACGAACACAAAGGGGTAATATCCATTTTAAATTCTGTGGGATTCATTCGTACTCTATCACTCTCTAGGCAGTATCATGTGCCAGGCACTGTGCAGCTGAAGGGGATTCAGAATGATGAATCTGTTAGTCTATGCCATCATCTAAAGTGCAGGATGCTTTGGGAGCACAAAGGAAGGTTTCTCTCCCCCACTGACATAATCCTGGAAGACTGCATGGAGGAGATGACAAGACAGAGGTGATGGAAAAAGGAGTTTAATGCAGGAGAAGTAACCATGATCAAGTGTGCGGTGGTATGAACATTTTGTGTCTGGGACAACCTAAGACTGGCCATGCATAGACTCCTTCTGGCAAGGTTATGACTTTCAAGTACACTTGACAAGAAGTTCTCCTGTCCTCCGATGGTTTCTCCTTCAGATTGAACCTGAGACATCTGGAGCATGGGCTATTGCAGCTCAATGATGGCATCCTCTGGAGGTGATGGGCTCACCCAGACAGTTTCCAGAGTTAGAAGTGAAAACACATCCCTGGGTATATTCTCTTTGATTTATAGTCATACTCTTCTAAATATCTTCCCATGGCCAGTTCCCTGGTTTCAAACTTCACACCATTGTGTGAAATCTGTTCATGGAAGTTCTGAGAAAAACCCTAATAGGGTGCCTGGTTGATATGAGAGTTCAGAGTTAAAATCCAGCTACATAATTTTCTGAATAATGGGAGGGTTTTGATGCTGGGGACTTTGCCCTCTGCGACTCTCCCCTCCTTTCACAGAATAGCGATGATACAGGTACTATTGCTGGCCATGTACATGACACATTGTCCTCCCCTCACACTGGGAGGTTAGGGCTATGGTCCCTGCTGTACTAATGAGGTGCCTGGACTTAGAGACAGTCATTAGCCTACCCAAGACTTTCTGACCTAATAGTCACACCAAGTTCACAGCTGCAACTGTTTCACCCATGCTTTTCAGAATCTACCCAAGTGCGTTGATCCTCGTATTCAGACCTGAGCTCAGAGAGGAACTTTCTCCATATGAAGAAACCCCTCTCTCTTACCTGTGTTTCCTGTCAAAGCCAGAACATTATAGTCTCTTATAACACAACACCAGTCTTTTCACTATCCACCTCACTTCCCCAGTTCACAGGCAGGGTTCTTTCCTGACTCTTCCACAGCTCTACCTTGGTGCTCCAAAGCAGAACTTAGCACATGAAAACCTGGAATAAGTGATTGCTCAGTGAACAGAGCCATATGACTGACCCCTAAGTCCAGCCTTCTCCATTTACCACAATTAATAAGATGGCTGCCAGTGCCTGGTTGTACACTTGTAAGGTGCCCCCTGGTGGCGGCAAACTGACTCACACCTGCAGTACTCATCTTTGTCCCCACTAAAGATTGGTTGTTCGTAGATTTCAATTTCTGCATCGAGGATAACAGCTCAGCTTTCTATGTGACAAACATTTGGGACTCATAAACTACTAATATCTCTATTTCACATTCTTTGATAATTCAGATTCACTCCTCTACCTGCAAATCCTGTTAGGGTTGCACTTGTGCCTGAGCTGAGTGAGAGACGCACACTGTGGGCACAAGCATTGCCTCGGGGCACGCAAGCTCTAATGTTCAGTTGCTGTTATTGCTTCAATCAGTTCCGGTGTACAGTCATTCTTAGTTTTTATTTTGTTGATTGCTTTGTTTTGTATGGTGCTATTTGGATGTGATTTTGTTCCTCTTCCATACTTCCTTATCTTCAAATTATTTCTCCACTAAAAAGCAGAGATAAGACTATAGGTCCTACTTGAGTGGGTCGCAGTCCTGGATATTTGGGAAAGAATCCTGGCACTCCAATTCATGACCTTATGTAATCCTTAAACTATCATGCTCTCATATTTTGTGATGGGACATAAATGTCCTAAAAGTCGTCTCACTAGGAAAACTGGAGTGAAGAGCACAATGCTCAGAAATATCACCAGCAACACACTAAAAAAGAGCGAAACCGAAAAAACTAGCATAGTTTCACATAGCCTGGATGACTAAGAAGTATCTAAATCCTGCAATAAAATAACATTCTGCCTTCAAGAACCCCCGAGTCTGCACATGGACATGGGAGGGAGACAGCTGGAGCACATAGGGAGGTGGTGGAAAGGTTTTCTGAATGGAATGGGAAGTGAGAACCACAGGTATGGGAGGAATGGAGTGGCAGCTAGGTGTCTGAGGTGTGTACATGTGGTGCTTTGTTCTTTCCTACTGGCTCAGCTCAATTGGGTACAGGTTTCTGCCACTGGTTTATGTTGGAAAAGAAATCTTGCATAGGCAAATGTGAGGTTCCCCTTATTCATGAATTGTTACCTAATACATTGTGCTAGCACAAATTTACATTTTCAAAACAAATGTGATAGCAGAACTGGTTGCCTGATTTTCTTTAATCCTTTCCTTGAATTTTCTAGACTGGACCAAGAGGATTGAGTATCAGCCTGGCTCAGGGAGTGTACCCCTGTTCCCCAGTATCCACCTGGAGACCTGTGATGGTGCTGTGTCCTCCATCCAGATCACCACTGAGCTGCAGACCAACTACATCGGGAAAGGCTGTGACCGAGAGACCTACTCTGAGAAGTCCCTTCAGAAACTTTGTGGTAGGTTCATCCCTGTAAGAATTTCTTAATTAGTTACCTGTAATTAATCTATACAAATCGAACATGATTCCTTGTCTTAGGAAATGTGAGTCCCTCCCCCGCTGCATCAGTATATTTAACTCCTTTGGAAGGACTTTAAGTTTTCTTGTTGTGGTTAAAGGAATAGAAGGTGCAACTTTTGGTATCAGGCAAACATACCAGATGTCACCTTTTACCAATTGTGTGGCTGTGATGTGACGCACACACCTCTCTTCTTCATTGATAAAACAGGGGTTGAAAGGCACAGTGTATCTAAGATTACCTCACACAGGGCCTGAGGAGATACAAGTCCCCTTCCCTATGTTGGTTTGAAGAGAGGCACCCAACTGGGGCCAGTATGAAGGCAGCATAAGCACTTGGGGAAACATTATTCGCCTCCCGAACACTAGCTTTGTAATTCACAGGGTTCAACACAAGTGAAAATGTAGGACATTTGTTCAACAATTAAGAATCTTAAGGCAGCAATGGAAAATCATTAACCCAAGCTAGGTGCCCACAGTCAGGGGGACCCTGTGGGACCACTCAGGCAGCATGATAGGGAGCTTGGGGTGTGTGGAGATGGTCCAGGAGGTGACCAAGTGCCCTGAAGAGAGGCTTGCTGTCAGTGGGCCCTGGGACAACACCACAGGAAGGAACAGGCTGGACAGTGAGAGATGAGTACAATGAAAGAATGTCAAAAGGACAGTAAGCTTTACTGAGGACCTGCTATGGCACCAGACCCTTCATATGTATTGTTGTGTTCTTTCCATTCACTGTGAGGATGGCTTTCTTTCTCCAGTTTTAAAGATGGAAAACTTTAGACTCATGGAGGAAAAATGACATGTTCAAATTCATATAGGAAATGAGGGATTAGGGTTAGGACTAGAAAAAGAGAGAAAGTGACAGTCAGAATTTGAAGGTAGACTATCCACATGAGAGGCTCTTTAGCTTAGTGTCTTGATGGTAGGTCAAGCCAGGTAGGTGAGCTGGAAAGAAAGTCTTGAGTGAGCTGTGGAGTCAGAAGACACTCAATATGTTGGGAAGGGTCCCCTTTGCCAGTAAGCTAAGCTAGATTGGTGTTTTTTTGTTTTTTTTTTTTGTTTGTTTGTTTGTTTGTTTTTTTTGAGACTAAGTCTCGCTATTTTTGCTCATGGAACCACAGACTCTCGTTGCCCAGGGTACCACAGACTCAAGCATTCCCCAGCCTCAGCTTCCCAGGTAGCTGGGATTACAGGTGTGCCACCACGCCCACCTATTTTTTTTGGAACTAGGTCTCGCTAGGGGACCCAGGCAGGACTCGAACCGCGATCCCTAGCCCGGCCACTTCATAGGCTGAGGCTTACAGGCACGAGCCACCGTGCCCAGCAACCCCAGATTGTTGATTTGTCAATGGGCCTCCTTCATCTCCCCCAACTTATATTTTACATTTCTTTCTTGTTCTTTCCAAGAATTTTCTGGAAATCACAGGATACTCTGGCAGTGCCGGAGGGGGAATGTTGCTTAGGAAGGTGCACATCATGGGAATAAAAGCATCTCCACGAAAAGAAAGAAGGACACCTCAATATGATCTAGCTGGCCACCCCTTCCTGATGACCCTCCATTATTATCTTTGAGGTAGTTTTTCTCCCTCAACATTGTCACACACTTAACCACACACATGCGACCCCACACACACCACATACACATCCTTAATCCACAAAGAACCAAGAGGACTTCAGAACTGAATGTGAAATACAGCCTGTCCAGTGGCATCAGGCTCTACCTGCCCTGACTCCGGGCTGGGAGGAAGGACTGTGGGGCTATCAGGCCTCTCCAGAATGATCCAGGAGATCAGAGAAAACACCACCACTTCAGTATTCTAAATAGCTCCTTCAAAATTGGAGATGAGGGACCTGCAATCTTCAGAAAACTGCCTTCCATTCCCTCCTTCACTCTGTGTGTGAAGTCATCTGGGGCGACATCTTCCTTTGAATGAATATCCCATTTCGTTCCCCGTGCACCTGAATTATAAGTCAACTCGACCCCACGCCAGCACGGGTTCCAGTCATTTCCTGAACTCCTCCAGGTTAGAGCAAGATGATGGAATGAGCTTGTTAAAGATCTGATGGGCCCAAGGGCACGCACTTGTAATGTGATTTTGAATGTTGCTGGGGAGAGATGGGAAGATAGGGAGAATGAGAAGGATTTTCTGAGGGAAAAAACTTTAGAGCAAAATTGCCTCTGGTCTTAACACAACTCAATCCTCTGGGCTGTCAGCTTCTCCTTGCAGGGAGGCAGGTTAATTCAGTCAGGAAAGCAGTTTCCCCCAAGCTGCAAGCTTATCTGGTGCTCAGAGACCCTCGATGGAGACAGGTCTGCGTGTCTTTCCAGTGACCTTCCCAGAAGTGCCAGCCACTGCACTTACAGGAAGTGCATCCCATACCCCTGATAGGTTAGGCTTCCATATTAGGAGCTGGAACCTTGGGTTTCCCCCTGGGGGACTGATCAGAGCAAATGGAAGCATATGGAAGCATCAGAGCAGTGGAAGCATATGAATGAGGCCCAGGTGCAAATCTAGAGCTAGTTTGCTTTGAAGGAGGCTACTCAGCGGGGCCATGTGCCTCCTGCAAACTGCAAGGGTGGTTCATTCCTAAACCAAGTCTGGGCTGAAATTCCTGACTCCTGGGAATACCTTGGGTTCTAGAGACAAGCTTCCGTGTGTTTTCAGTGGAAGGTAGACAAGTTGTTCGCTGGGCTTCCCAAACAGGGAATTTCTGTGACACCTTAAGCCTCAGCTTTCGTGCATTTTTCATCCTATAATTCTCTATTGACGTAGGATGGGAACAGGGAGACCAATTAGGATGTTATTGCCATGGTCTAAGCAGGAGATAATGAGTTCTGAACCAAGGGAGTAGCAGCAGGGATGAAGTAAAGACAGGTTTAGAAGGCAAAATTCACAGGATCCAATGACTGATGAGCTGTCAGGAGCGAGAGGGCATCTAAGATAACTCTGCTGTGTGCGCCTAGCTGGATGAGCTGTGAGCCAAGCAGACCTGGAAATCCAGGGCAAGAACGGTCTCCCATGAGCACACAGGTGTGAGTGCCCAACTCTCCATCCTCCTGAGGACCTGCCTCCACCGCCTGTCCATCCTTAGGTTCCATATCTTCCTGAGGGTCTGCCCTTCTTGGCCAGAGCACCCCATTTTGGCCCCACAATAGCTGACTTGCTCTTACCCCCAAGCCTTTGCTCAAGCTTCAAGCTTTGGTTTTTTTCTTTCCTTTGTTTTTTCCTTTAGAACATTCTAAAGGAATGTTCTTTCTCCCCTCTGCCAACCCAAACCCTCTCCTTCAGCTAACTCTCCTGCCCTCTGCCCTTGCCCTGGAGCAACACTGGGTGACTCTGAGTTCTGGCTTCTCTTCTGTGAAGCCCAAGCTGGGCAGAGACGTGGGCAGGGTTCCCCCAGAGGGGCTTTGTTGATCATTGGCCATCACCCCTGGGGCCCCTCTTTGGTGAAGTCAACTGCACAGGCCACCATCAGTGATCAAATCTGTTTCATTGGAAGCCAGACAACAGCTGTACAGCTTCCTGACAGGAAGTGTCTGCATGCCATGGCAGCAAGTACAAGGCCTCTTTGCTTCTGAGAAGCCCTGGCTGTCAGGTGTATCGCTGCCTGAGTTTGTGCAATGAGACACTCCGTCTGCCTTGAAGCAAAAATAAAGTTTGGCTCTGACTCTGTTCCACTTGGTCTGTAGAGAGAGGGGGCACAGAGAGGGGGCAGGGTGAGGGGAGGCATTGCCCTTGCTTTATCTAAGGTCAGGATGCTCAGAGAAGGGGGCCAACTGTGTATCCCTACCTCTGAGTTCAGCTCCGTGCCTCAGCACCAGGCTTGTCAGAGCTGACGTGCCCAGACTGGGAAAGTATGAAGTATGTGGTCAAGCCCTCAGTAAGACCTCTTGGCAAGATTAAATTTGACATTAACAACGGCCAAGGAAAAGGTCTGCTTTGATGGCCCTCGTCACTACAAATTACAGTAAGGAGAGAAGCGGTTAGTGACACCCGGGCCCTTTGTAGTTCAGAGACCAGGGGCTGATCCTCCCAGGGAGCACAGGGCTCCTGGCAGCTGGCCAGCACTCCCTGTCTGCAATACCCAGGTCAGCTGTTCTTTATGTGGAGTGGAGAAGTCTGAGGACAGGTCCTGTTGAGGGGAAGGCCACCAAGAGAGAGCATGCTATTAACTCAAGTGACTGCCAGAGTTCAGATCACCAAATACTAAGTTATTCTCAGGATTTATACACATGTCAGCCCAAAAGGTTTGTACAGAGAATTCATTCATTCACTCACTCATTCATTCATTCATTCATTCAACAAATATTCAACAAACATCCAAATGCTGTCACCCTTGTGAAGATCACTTAGCAATATAGTCTCCTGAGGAAGACAGTCATGTCTTCCTGATTTTCTACAATAACTTGAAACTGAACAAATTTGTCCTCATAAAGAATCATGGTCAGATGCTCACATACCTTCAGAGTAATCCAACTATATAGGATGTTGGCATCAGTTTTTCTAAGATATCAGAAATGATTTGGGCCTTCCCAAGGATACAATGTCTGTCCCCTTGTAGTTCGAGCATCCATTCTCACAGAATGAGGTGGTTCTCTGAATTAAAAGAAAATAGATACACATCTGTTGGGAATCAGATTAAATCATTAATCAAACCTCGACTAAGCACTGCAAACAGATTCCCGGAGGATGATAGTGAGCAGTGGGCTGCAGCATATTTCCTTGAGGCCACTTAAACTACTATACAATATGCCTTTCTAGAAAGCAAGAAGAGTTCTGCCTACAGCCACCTTGCCCAATCTGTTCTGCATTTGGACATTCTTAGCCCTGCCCTAGGAGCCAGGCTGACCATCCACTTACAGGCCAGTCTGCTTTATCTGGAGAGGCAAGATTCTGACTCTAAAGCCTTGGAGGAACCCTTGCATCTAGAATTCCAGAAAGGGGATGTTAAGTTCGCTGTAGGATCCCTAGGAGGATGTGATCTCCTAAGAGGACTTCAGAAAATCCTCCTCATTCATGCTAAAAGCACAGATAAAGAACAGGATCTGTAGACACTGATGTCAATTACCTATGTGGATTATTAGTCAGGGTCAGGCAGGTTATATTGTAGTAACAAATGACTCAAAAGTAAACAAAGCTTTATTGGTTATTCTTTCCACACTTCTTTCTCAGGCTAATTGTGACTCTATTCTGTGTTGGCTTCCAGGGGGACCCAGGTTAACAGAGCAGCTTCTCTCTAGGACACTGTTGATCTCATGACAGATAAGAAAGATACATGGTGAACCACGCCTTGGCTCTCACAGCCCTATGATAACATGTCACTTGCACTCACATTTCATTGGTCACAGCAAATTGCATAGCCAAGTGGTGTCATTGGTTCAGAGAAGTATACCCAGAACAGAATGCCTTCTATAACCACACAGGCCAAGTCCAGGGCTATGCTAGCTGCCCCTGAGAATCTTGAACACTGAACTGTTACACTCAAAGCTTTTTTACGTCCACCCCCCCCCCCCAACCCTCCGTCTCAAGGCAGGGACCATTTCTGTCTGGTTCAGTGCTGCATTCTCACCACAGTGACTAGTATAACTGACATATTATATAAACATTTATTGAAATAATATGGAGCTGGTATTCTCAATTGTAAACATACTTTATAGAGTGAAACCTGTGTCCTTGATTACAATGGTTCCTCTTTACTAAGACCATCTCATCTTCCCTTGGAGAGGGAGACCCAAGGCTCCATGTCCATTTCCATTACCACAGGCCCACCTGGAAGTGCCAAGGGCATGCTGCCCTCCCTCAAGCCTTCCAAAGCAGAAACCAAACCTTTTGCAGAAAGCAATTAAGAAATCCACATGGTACCCACTGCCCCCATGCTCCCCTTGGACTCTCACACCATGGTGTGCTCTGAAATCTCTCCCACTTACCCTGACCTTCCAGCACCCCTTTATCTACTTACTGGCTCAAAGAGGGTTCTTCCCCCAAGTAGGATTCAGAAGCCTGGAATCAGACTCTAGTTCTAAGTCACACACACCCAAGCTACAGCTGTTGTGCACAGACCCATGTGAACTCTAAGCAGCCCGGTAGGGACCAGGGACCTTCGACAGAAGCCCTAAGGAGTGTCTTAAATACACCCCAGTGTGCAGACAGTTCTGCACCAGCATTGCAAGTAATGCATCTTGTTTACCCACTACTTTCCATGGAATCCCATGAGGACAGGAGGGAGATGAACTTTGAGATAAAATAAATCTCTCTCAGTTTGTTGAAGTGCACTGAGAAATGAAATACAAGCTGTTAAATTTGTGGATGTCTGCACCATCTGGTTAAATGCTGTTTGATACTTTGGGGTGGACGACATCTGTGGGCTAGGTAGAGTGGCCTGCTTCTCCCCTCTCCAGAGAGATAGGGAACCCCACATTGATGGACTTGCCAGGGTGTCTGCTGCCTTCAGCATGCCTCTTTTTGTTATAAGAGGTGGGGTCCAGGGGCTGGGCTCTGTGGCAGAAAGACCCTCACTGGACATCTGAGACCCAGGCTTGCCTCTAGCTGTATGGCTGTGTGATCTTAGTCAACTTGTTCCCCCTCTCTGGATCTATTTCCATGTTTGTAAAATTTACAGAGAGTTGCCATATCTCCCTTTCAGTTCACTGAAATGATGTAGTGTGGAGCATGGAATCTGCAGCTGAGAAATCTACATGCATGAAAGGGATCCATTCACCAGCTGATTGTGAATCCTGGGCTCGCCGAGCCTTGGGCTTCTTATTGGTAAACTGGAATCATAATAGCATTCATCACATTACTGAATAGCTAAGAAAAATTACTGAAGTACTAAACTCAGGGTTGGCACTCATTCAGTGCCCAGTAAAATATTCCCATGGAAATAACTGTGAAAAATAAAAACATATGAGTGTGTGTGTGTGTATGATGTAAGTATTGACTCACTTGTTTTGAGTTCTGTCAAACACATCCCAGCTCTACCATGTGAAGGTCTTCCCTCTCCATGTTAGACCATAACTGAGGGGTACCCAGAGATCCCAAACTACAAAGCGGTTTATATTCTAAAAGGATCCAGCCATATATGCACACAAAGGTAAAGGAAAAAGACTTTTAGTGTGAAATATTTTCAATAGAATTAGTGTGCATGGAAAGAGAAAAGAAGAATGGATTTCAAGTAACAGCAAATTCCAAAAATTACCAATAACCCCCAATGGGCAAATTCCCAGTCAAGTGAGTTTGTCCTGAAGTTGGCCCAAAGATTTGCCACATGTTTAATATACTTTTTGTCAGGGAGCCACAAGAAGGGGTTAAGCAGTTCCCAAGGAAATGGGACAGAAGGAGAGACTCAAAATTCAAAGCAGATCACATAATTCAACATGAAGTAAAAAAAAAAAAAAAATTGCCATCACCACTGCCTATGACCAGGAGTAGCCTCCCCACTTTTCTCTCAGCCACATTCCTCTCCAATGTGTCTTTCTTAAGTGTCTCTACACATCTCTCCTCCATGTGTCTCCTTTCACTTATCTCTTCCCGCAGTACCAGGGTACAAGCCAAAGCTGGGAAAGCAAGTGTGCAAGAGCACACTTGTGTTCAGTTATCAGGCTGCTTCAGCAGGAGTTAAGCCAGGTGCTGAACTTCTCCCCTAGTTCCAGTGAGTCCCCAGTCAAGAAGTCAGGCTCATGGTCTGCTGGCAGTTGTGAGTCTTGGTGTGGAGATACTGGTGGAGTGTGTAAAATCATCAGGGTGGGCTGTCACTCTAATCTGTGTGGCTGGTTTCAGTGACCACCGGGTCCTCTGCACCCTGCCTGGTATGTCAGCTTCACTAACTTGAACTACAAGTCAGGAGCCCTGAGTGCTCAGACCACATCTCTCTGGCCACCTGAAATATCAAGAACTGACACACTCGACCTGTGCTCAGCAGTCCGCTGTCTTCACACTGAACAAAGCCCGGCGCCAGAAGCATATTATTTCTGTGTCAAAGAAGATGCTGCCATGTTGCGTTCTCCTGGTTGTATGTTGAACCAAAAGACTTACCTCTGCCCTAAACCACCCCAGACCTTTATGTACCAACTAGATAGATTTCCTGAGGGCTTTGTTGCTCATTTAAAAAAATAGTGTGCATCAGCTTATCACATAAGTAGGAAACAGGACTTAAAGGCCATGGGATGAGAACAAGTCAATACTGACGAGTCTGGGACTTGAACAGGAGTCCAGATGGCACATTCCCCTGAATCTTACCATTGAAATATCTGCAATGGAGGCTCTAGAGGCACTGGAAGGAGAATCATTCTAAGTACTCTTGGAGTGTCTACTGTGTGCCAGGCACAGTACCAGGCAAAATCCTACCACACAGTCAATGCTGTCCACACCCGCCCTTGATGCACATGAGCTGCACAATAATCATGAATTAGGAAGCTGGCATTTCCCACCCTCTCAGCACAGCTCCTGGAGACCCCTCCCGGTGTGAGCCTGTCCCAGCTAATAGCAGCATCTGGCTCTAAGGATGCACACTTAGCACTTAGCACCACCTTCAACCGCAAAAGCACTCATGCTCCACTCAACCTAATGACCTGTTCCACCACTGGAGGCCTGGAACACTGGCTGGGCTAACTGCTTTCAAAGATGTATATTAGCATTCAATATGGCTCCTGCCTGAGGGACTTCCAAGGGTCATTTTAATGATAGGAGATTTTTGTGGCAGCTGACTTTGGTGGGCAACAGCCCTGGCATACAGAATTCAGACATCCAGGTCCCCAAAACATAGTAGGTAGTATATCCAGGCAGTGTCCTTTCAACCCATCATCATTTATGACTGACAAGTCAGTCCTGTGTCCTGGATGACCCCCAACACGTGGTCCCCAACACTGGGTGCACCTTATACTCTCTTGCTCTTATTCCCTGACAATGTAAAAGAGCCCCAACCACTTCCTTGCCTGGGGAACTGAGTCCTGATCCAGTAAGGGATCAGGCAAGGAGATGGGAACTCCACTCCAGCCCTCGGACTGCAGTGGGTGTTAGCAGGGGCTCAAGACCCTCCGTAACTGCAGCATTCAGGCTTCTCTCAGTCAACACTCCCCCTAGCTCCTACACTCCCACCTCTGCCACACTGTCAGTGTGATTCTCCTTGGACAAAAATCTGCTCTGGTGCTCTCACAGGTTCAGCTTACAGCTCATGCCTCAGCCCAGAATCATAGTGATAGCAGAATTAATAATAACAGTAATAATAACGAAGTCCTATTAGCTAGGAGCTAGCACTTACCTGCAACGAGCAAACTGCTGCTGGTGTTGAAGTCATCGCTTGTCACCGGGGAGGGTTGGTTGCAGGAGGAGCTAGACACAGAAAGATGTGGTACTCACAGTCAAAGTTAGCAAGTCATGCTGCCTAGGCTCAAATTCAAGTTTTGCTCACTTCAGAATCCATGTTCTCAACCATTCTACTATTTGCTAAAACAAATTGTGAAAAAGCTTGTTGTGTACAAAGTGACTCTTGGTCCCTTTCATGGGATCAGCACCTAGAACATTCCCCCAGTCGCAACCCTGATCACATTGCACTGCAGCTGTCTGTAGGCTTGCTGAGTGTGAGCTATCACTGACCAGGGACCTCATTCATTCACCTCCACTTCACGGGTACCTGGAGGGGCCGTGGCACATCGTAGATGTCTAATAAATGGAGGACTTGCTGGATGGGTAATTACTTGAATGAATTCATCCATCCAAATCAAACCATGGTTTCTCAAGGACCTTCCCTGCTTACAGAAGTCACTGGGGTAATTTCACTTCTCTGTGTTCCTCTGGTTAAGTGCACCCTGTCTTACCATGGGCAAAACTTTCATCTTTAAGTTACATCCCCAAGCAAATGGCAAGCATGGGGCAAGGGTGGCATTAACCCTGAGTCAACTACTCAGTGTTAGGGGCAGACTTCTGATAAGGAGCTGGAAAATCAGAAAAATGCACTCACAAGCTAGCAAACCATGCTGCCTGGGGATCCATTCAAGTTTTGCTGATTTCATAACCGATGTTCTCAACCACTATATTATGAACTATATAACCACTCGATTATGAACTATATTTGCAATTCATCAAGAGCAGGTAACAGAGGAGGAGGACACCCACCCCATGAGGGATGACCATTTGTCCTTTCTGTCCGCCCACAGGAGCCTCCTCTGGCATCATCGACCTCTTGCCATCCCCCAGCGCAGCCACCAACTGGACCGCGGGGCTGCTTGTGGACAGCAGCGAGATGATCTTCAGGTTTGATGGCAGGCAGGGTGCCAAGATCCCTGATGGGATTGTGCCCAAGAATCTGACGGACCAATTCACCATCACCATGTGGATGAAGCACGGCCCCAGTCCTGGAGTAAGAGCCGAGAAGGAGACCATACTGTGCAACTCAGATAAAACAGGTGGGTAGGCGGTTCAGCACTCCAGGTGGCTGCCTATTGCATCCTACCTAGCTCATTGGGGAGGAACACAGGCACAGAAGAAAGCAGAGTTCTGACAGGGACTCCAGGTTAAGCATTCTTCTCTCTGGTTTTATGGATGCTGCTTTCTTGGACCTGAGGTAGAGCAGACCAGGAAAAGAAATAGCCGCACAGACACAGAGTTTGAAAATACTGGGGTTGGTGATTTTCAAACCAGCCCTCCCTGCCCAGGAGTAACTTAGTGGGGGCTTTATGGGAAAGGCAATAGGGAAAAGGTTAAAGAGCAAAGGTTGGATTTTATCTCAAATGAAGATATTTCATCTTCCCGATACTATACATAGTTAGACTTTCTTTTAAATAAAAGGACCCTGATAATCTTCAAATAGTGGTTTGAAAATCATTGTTGCATGTTGTTAGCATTTTCAGCAGGTTGAATTCTACAAAGCAAATTATAAAGCTAAAACATGAATTATGTTTCAAATTATAAAGCCATTTCATGGTTTGGTAGTTAAAAATATGCCACTATTTTTATTTACTCCCTATGTAATTTTGGTCAAGATGGGCAACCTTTCTGTGCCTCACTTTCCCTGTCCATAAAATGGGCACCGTGGTATTACTTACTCCAAGGATTTTTATGTGTGACTGAATGAATGTATAGTGTTTAGAAAGTTATATAGCACACAGGACGAGCAGCCTGTGCAATACTAGCAATTACTCTGTGAAACACTGTGCAGTAACAGCAATTACTATTTTAAATAGGCTCTCACAATTTTGTAAGACAATTTTATAAAAACATGATTGTGTTTCTCATTTTTTATAAAGCAAAATTCCCTGAAAAGCTAAGTGGCTTGTTCTAAATTATAAAGCCAGCAAATACCAGAAATGAGCAAGTGGAGATTCAGCTCCTGGGCTCTTGCCCTACAACCCCAAATGTATGCATCCTCATCCTTATGCAAATCTTACACTCTTAAATGATAATTCTATAGTCTTCCATTTCAAATACTACTTTCATCAAAATACCCAATATAAATCATAACCACAACAGGTATTGGAGAATAGAACAGTAGACTAACAGTTCTGACTCTGCTGTGAAACAGTCAATGTTCAGCTCCCACTTCAGGTGTGACCTTGCAGAGCTGTTCATCATTCCATGCCTTAGTTTCCCTATATGTAAAATGGGAGAATAATGTATGAAATGACTTGGCAGCACTAGATGCGAAATCAGTGCTTTACTAATTCACATGAGGATGTTATCGCTTTATTCTGGTTTTATTTCATATTATACAAGGACCAGAACCCATGCTTCATATTTCAATAATCTTATAATAATGTTATTATACTTACTGGATTTAGAAACTAAAACAGACTGAGTTGCCCGGCAGTTCCTAGTCGTAGGATGTCTACGTTGGAGCCAGTGCCAGAGACGGTTTTTTTCTGTGATCTTCTGCTGGAAGCTCATTACAGAACTGCCTGAGGTTTGGAACATGGTTCAAGCCTCAGCTCAGGGTCCCAGAAATCATGCTGGGATCCAGCCTGGGCAGTGTCTGCTAGGGAACTCCCATCATCAGGTGCAAACCAGTGTCATTGAGACAGCAGCTGGGTGATCACCACACAGCTGCTGTCTGAAATTCATGCAGTTCCCCTCAGCTACAGATCAAATAGATATAAATATCCCTGCTTACAGGGGACAAAACTGGGGTATGAAAGATGGAACTAGGGCCCAAGATAACACAGCAGATCGCCAAGCAGGACTGGACCTGGTGTTCTGGCCTCACCTTCCAGGACCATGCTTTTGAGTCAGTGGTTCTCCATCATGTTACAATAACCTGGCTCACTTGTAAAAACATGTAGATGCCTCATCATAAATCAATCAATCAAAGCTTCTGGAGGAATTCTTTTGGACAGTTGTATCTTAAAACTCTACATTAGTTGATGCTTCAGTTTCATCAGAGCTGTCGACCCAACAAATATTTCAGAACCTGGGGCTGTTCAGTTTTGGCCTCAGTTTAAAATAGCACTTTAAAAAATGAGTTCAGCATTGACACAAAGAAATGGGGAACATTTTTCTATAACTTAAAACTAAAGTTTGTAAATAACAACTGACCTAAAATTTAAAAACAACAGGAATAAACTAAAGCTTGATTAAGGATTTTATAGATCAGAGTTTTTTTCAAGTTATAAAAGCAATATATGTTTATAGTGGAAAACACAGAAAAGTATGAAATCCTAACACTTGGAGATATTTTCTGATAACATTTGGTATACTTCATTACCAAGTAAAATCTTATTTTTATTTCACTGTATATGTCGAATATCTTTATCATTTCAATCTGCTTTTTATAATATATGTGATACCATTATGTTCTCTTTCTTTGCATCACATTATATAAAGATCATTTCTGTATCTGATAAAATATTCTTTAACAATATGAACTCCATGGCAGTCTAAAATCCCATTGTACAGTTTCTCTTGCCTATCTCCCTTCTGTCAGACATTTAAATTTTATCATTTTAAATGAAAGTAAGACAATGATATAATAAGCATTCTTGGATGTACCTTTGTGGACATTTCTGATTAGTCTGGGAGTGAGACCCCCCCCCAGAAATTAAGTTTCTGTGACAGAAACTTAATTAGTAAGTCAAAGGATGTAAGTGTTAAGAAGGTTATTGATGTAAAAACCCTTCATGAGGATGATGCTACTTTCTTTCTTACCTACTGAATAAACCTTATAATGCTGAACTGTTATGAAGTAATTTATAAGTGGTTGACTAACAGAACTGACTATACATCAAAGGCAGTTATTTTTAATCATTTTTTTAAATTGTAATAGTTTTTTTTTTAAAGCAAAATATCTCTAGCACCACCAACCACCACCAGATTCTCAGTGACTGACACTTTGCTGGTGGTTTGCCCCAAAATTTTCTACCCACATGAGATGGCACAACAGAGTGAGAGAGCTCCGCTCCGGCCAAACATTTGGGAGCCCACAGTCCCCTATTGTTTGATATTACCATTTCAACTACCAAATGAGTCAACATGGAGAGCTGAGCACTGAGCATTTCGTTCAATCAGAAAGTGGCCATGGCTTGCCTTACTCTTATTCATATTCTATGGGGCGCAGTTTGGCCACATGGTCCCATCAGGGGCCTACAGGGGACACTGAGAAATGAGCAAGTATGTGTCCAGGAACAAAGGAAATGCATGAGCTGAACACATGTGAGGAGATTGCACAACCTCTTCCTGCCCCACCTTTGTTGCCTTTACATTGTCATTCCAGAGAGGAGAGATACTCTTTCCTGCCTTTTCTCAGTAACTTAGCACCACCGCTCCAGTATACATACACCCCCC